>OY720444.1:47262200-47400834 GCA_963082915.1 Dolichopus griseipennis | reverse complement strand
AGCAACAACAATGTTAAGAAAAGAATTATTTGTTACATTTGTTTTTTTTTTTACTCAATTAAATAAACAACATAATAATGCAATAATAAGTATTACATTATAAAGTTCGTTTCAAGTTTGTGACAATATACATTGTAACACTCCCACTTTGTCACAAGCTTAAAGTTCTGTATTTGAAATTAATCCCAAATATTTTCTTAAATTTTGAAATTTAGATTTTTGCAAGGATTTTGTTAAAATATCTGCTAACTGGAATTCACTTTGTATGTAACTCAGCTCAAATAATTTATCTTGAAATTTTTCTCTAATGAAATTGTATCTAACATCTATATGCTTAGAGCGCTTATGAAATTCGGGATTTTTAATTAGCCGAATAGCGCTTTGGTTGTCCATAAATAACGTAGGTTTTTCTAAAGTAGATGTAATGTCTTGTAACAATTTAATTAGCCACAACACTTCTTTTATCACTTCTGAAGCCGCTATGAACTCCGCTTCTGTTGTCGATAAAGAAATAGACCTTTGGAGTTGAGAGCACCAAGATACAGCTCCTTCATTAATTATCGTCACATAGCCTGTAGTTGATTTCCGAGAAATATCTCCAGCAAAATCAGCATCACTAAAAACATTTAAACAAAATTTTATATTACTCTTATAAAGGATACCGTAAGATGATGTTCCATTTATGTAACGCAATATTCGTTTCGCCCTGATTATGTCTTCATCAGAAGGACAATCCAAAAAACGACTTAAGTATCCAACACCAAAAGATATATCAGGTCTTGTACCAATAGCTAGGTACATTAAGCTTCCTACTACTTCAAGAAAAGGAAATTTCTTTGTTGAAGGTAATTCTTCGATTTTTCGAAGTGATGATACTTCTGAAGGAGTTGCAACAATCTTAGAATCAGCCATACCAAACTTTCGAACAATCTTCCTTGTATAAGTTTCTTGATTAATAAAAATTGACCCATTTTTAAGTTTAACAATTTCTAAACCAAGAAAACATCTAGCCTCAAATATTTTTACTTTGAAATTTTCTTTTAAGTGTTGTAACAATTTTATAATATCAGCTTCATTTTCACCTGCCACCAGTCCATCATCAACATAAATAGCCAAAATTAGTATTGATTTTGATTTTCGAATAAATACACAAGAATCTGCATCACTACACTGGAGATCAAATTGATTTAGTACTTTACTAAATTTTTGGTTCCAACACCTTGGGGCTTGCTTCAACCCATAAAGACTCCTTTGAAGTTTACATACTTTATCTGTACTATCATCATACCCTTGTGGTTGGCACATAAAAACTTCTTCATTTAGACTTCCGTATAAAAATGCAGTTTTTATATCGAACTGTTTTATTTTTAAATTTCTTGCAGCAATATATGAAAATATTACTCGTAAAGAGCTAAACTTTACCACTGGACTGAAAGTATCTTCATAGTCAATTCCATACTCTTGACGAAAGCCTCTAGCGACTAACCTGGCTTTAAAAATTTTTCCATTGAGTGAATCACCTGGTTTAATTTTAAAGACCCACTTGCAATCAATAATTTTTTTATTTGATGGTACTTCTGTTAAAACCCATGTATTGTTATTTCTCAATGAACAAATTTCTTCGTCCATTGCTTCTTTCCATTTTTCCGAATTTTTACTCTGAATAGCATCTTCAAAAGATTTAGGCTCATAGTCCTCCAGTTCAATATTATTTTCTTTTACCGCATTTTGAAGTTCACCTAAAACTGATTTTGAAATTTTATCTATAACTAGCTAATACCCGGTGCGCGTTGCTGCGCCTCTCAATGGAGGTTTAATTGAAGTTGATGTTACTGCAAAAAGTTAACACAAAAATTACACTCGGTTTACACATGTAAATTTTAAAATGAATGAAAACAATCTTTTTAAAACCATTTTTCTAGGATTGTTCTAGTAATTTTTGAAACTTTCTGTAATTCAAAGCAGTACAAACTACTTTCCAAATTTTGATGTAATTTACTTCCAAAAACTTTTTTTTGAAAAATCGTAGGACCGACTGTTAGCAGACTCAACTCTATTTTCAAGTTGTTTCACACATATAAAATTTGAGGTAAACCGGTCAAATCGTTTCTAATTTAGAGTTAAGTAACGCAAAAATCTATTAAAAACCACTGTGCCCCACTGGGTTAACGGAACTACACTTTCTCTTTGGGCAAAGCAGTATTACGCAAAAATGGACGTAATTTGCTTCCAAATCAATCAACAAAATTTTTTGAGGCTTTCTTTTTAGTCAAAGCAGTACTTCGCAAATTTTGACAATATTATCTTCCAAAATTATTTTGACCAACCGTCGGGCCGACATGGGTTAACAAATTCCACATCTGTTAATAGTGTCAACTCAATTCTCACAGGGGAGCACGTATACAAAATTTGAAGAAAATCGGTCAAACCGTTTTTAATTTAAAGTTAGGTATTGAAAAAACCTATAAAAAGCTGTTGGGCCCTAATGGGTTAATGCAAGTCAATAAAATTTTTTTGTGGGTTTTCTTTTTAGCCAAAGCAGAATTTCATAAAATCGGACAAAATTTGAACCCAAATTTTTTTTTGACCACCCGTCGGCCCGACATGGGTTAATAAATTCCAAAACTGTTAATAGTGTCTACTCAATTCTCAAGGAGCATCACGTATACAAAATTTGAAATCAATTGGTCAAACCGTTTCGAATTTATAGTAAAGTATTGCAAAAACCTATAAAAAGCTGTTGGGCCGCAATGGGTTAATGGAACTCAAAAAAATTTTTTTTGGGACTTTCTTTAAAGCCAAAGCAGAATTTCGTAAAATCGGACAAAATTTGGACCCAAAATTTTTTTTGACCACCCGTCGGCCCGACATGGGTTAACAAATTCCAAAACTGTTAATAATGTCTTCTCAATTCTCAAAGAGCATCACGTATACAAAATTTGAAGTCAATCGGTCAAACCGTTTCGAATTTAGAGTAAAGTATTGAAAAAACCTATAAAAAGCTGTTGGGCCGCAATGGGTTAATGGAACTCAACAAAATTTTTTTTGGGGCTTTCTTTAAAGCCAAAGCAGAATTTCGTAAAATCGGACAAAATTTGGACCCAAAATTTTTTTTGACCACCCGTCGGCCTGACATGGGTTAACAAATTCCAAAACTGTTAATAATGTCTACTCAATTCTCAAAGAGCATCACGTATACAAAATTTGAAGTCAATCGGTCAAGCCGTTTTCATTTTAGAACAAAGAAGTTTAAATACTTGCACCACAGCCCCAACTTGGCGGTCCGTTAGAGCAAAATTTTTGGGCCACGATTTCCTTCCGTACCCAAAAACCCCTATATACAAATTTTCATGAAAATCGGCTGGGCAGTTTAGGAGTCTATTCGCTACAAACAAACATACAAACAAACAAACAAACAAACAAATAAACAAACTTTCATTTTTATATATATAGATTACCGTATTAATTTGGGATTCTTCATTTTCGATTTCATTATCAATTTGCAATATTTCGCTTGAGTTACGTCACAGTTGGTAACCCCAACCAAGATAGTAATTAATGAACCTCCAATAAAAGATAAAACTCAATTTCACATTTATAAAATTTAAAATATTAATTTGTAAGACAAAACATTTTTAATTTTTGTTTTTCCTTTTATTCTTTTCAATTTTATACAAAAATATAATTAGCCACATTTTTGTATACTAAGCATAATTACGGTCAATTGCATTTGAACTAATTTTAAATATGTAATTGCACTTGAAATAATTTAACTTTATAAATGTAATATGAAACCCAACATATGGTGAAATAATTTTGTACACAAAATTCAGTACGAACAATTATTATATTAATATTGATTTTGTAATAAGTAAATATATAAAAAACTCAAGTAAATTTCCTTTTTGTAATTCGATACTGAATTTTGTTTCGAAAGATATTTTCGACTAATAAATTAAAATTAGTATTAAGTACGATTAAGCAAATTGTTTTTGTAAAATAAAAATAATGATTATTGTAATATAAAAAAAATTGATTTGTTAAAAAAAAGTTAGTCTTAAGACCACCTTCAAACAATAAACTTGAAAAATAAAAATTTTAATTTAAATTTAAAATTGTTTGGTGTTTTTATTTGAAACCACTAATAAAACACATAATTGGCGCAGTCGTGTAGTTTTTGCTATCCAAAGATAGTAAATTTTGTGATACGAATCGAATTTGATAAATAAAAAAAAAAATATAAAACATTTAAAAAAAAAAAAAAAAAAAAATAAAAAGAAAGTTTTAAGTTGAAAAATACTAACATTTAAGTACCTAAATACATAAAAAAAAAAAAAAAAAAAAGAATACATATACATTTTAATGAGTATTTAATTAAATAAATTAAGAAAATATCAATACAAAAAAAAAAAAAAAACAATTAATGCCTAAAACTAAACAACAAAAAATAAATAATAGATTGAATTTATATACTATTAGTGAAGAACTAGAAGACATTAGTGAAACCAACGAAAAAAAAAATTAATAGTGAAAGAAACATGACTAATTCAACTGCATCAGCATTCGTAATTTCTGCAAACGATATTTTGAAGGATGCACAACGGATTCACGAATTCCGTGGTGATGGCGAATACGCCTTAACGTCATTTCTGAGGGAAGTTGATACAATCCTTCCTCTAATTACATGCCAACAGGCAAAAACATACATTTACCAGAGGATAATTGTAAACAAAATCCAGGGCCCAGCGTTGGACGTTATTAGAACACTAGGTGCAAATGCAGACTGGAAAGAGATAAAAGCAGCTTTAATAACCAACTTTGGGATCAAAGAGAGTTATCATCAACTATACCAGCAAGCCCTTGCAGTAAAAAATTATCAGGTTAGACAATATTATAATACTTTAGTAATAGTTTTAAGTAAATTAAATGAAAAATACGAATATGATAGTAATAAGCCAACAGAATTCTCTGCTGAGAATAATGAAAGATTCATTTTAAATATATTTTTAAATAACATAGATGCAAATTTGGCATCAATAATAATAAATAAAGATATTAAAAAAATACGGGAAGCTTTTGACTCGTTAGAAAATTTAGGTATGATTAGAGATAGACATAAATTTAGTAATAACTATAACGATTTTAAAAATATAAATAAAAAAAATAATCAATATCAAAATAATGATAGACGAACAGGACAATTTCGACAGAACATAGAGCTACAAAATACGTATAGAAATAATCAAAATTCTTTTCATAATTATAGAAATAACAATCAGAATATTTACCAAAATAACTATAGAAATAATAACAACCAAAGTACTTATCAAAATACTTCTAGAAATAATTTTCAAACTACATCTAGAAACAATTACCAAAATACTGAACGAAACCCTACAAACTCTGGACAGTCAAGAATTAGTAGAAATAGTCGGTTTACTAATAATAATAGAAATTTTGAAAGATCAGAACCGATGGATACTTACGAACCACCAAAAGAGGAGGTAAATTTTCTCTTACAGCCTCGGAAATTTACTTACCAATAGTTTTACTCACTGTTGACAATACAAAATTAAAATGTTTAATAGATACCGGGTCTTCCACTTCACTTCTCGATGAAAATCAGTTACCACAGTATAAAAGAAATAATTTAATAAGACCTATATATTTTAATACACTTAATAACCAAATATCAGTAAGAAGAGAAATTAAGACAGATTTACCTATAGAATTTAAAGAAAATGCATTCATGATTTGGAAATTAACAAATCTCCAAAATAAGAATTTTGACGCTATAATAGGTCAAAACCTACTTAAACCATTAGGTGCTATTATTGACTTAGAAAATGAAATTTTAAAAATCAATAATAATGAAATCAAATTTATTGATAGTTGTCCATATAAATTCGAAGAAATTTATCAATTAGAAAAAACTAATTTAAACGATTCTAAATTTAAAATTCTTTTTCAATCTTTAAATAAAGAAGAGTGTAATACTTTAAATCATCTTATAAACTCATATAAAGATCTCTTCTTTAAAGAAGGTGATCAATTAACTAGTACTTTTAATATTCAACATCAAATCGTAGTCACGACCGATAGACCTATATATTCTAAAATATATAGATATCCTCGTATCCACGAACAAGAGATATCTACTCAAATTTCAGATATGCTAAAGCAAGGAATAATTAAAGAAAGTAGTTCTCCTTACAACAGTCCACTATGGATAGTGCCCAAAAAACAAGACAATTCTGGAAAGAAGAAATGGCGTCTTGTTGTGGACTATAGAAAACTAAATGAGGTAACCATAGATGATAAATTTCCTATACCCAATATAGAAAATATATTGGATAAATTAGGAAACTCGCAATATTTTACAACACTAGATTTGGCCAAAGGGTTCCACCAAATCTTAGTGAAAAAAGAAGACCGTCCGAAGACAGCCTTCTCCACACCTTTTGGACATTATGAGTACGTAAGGATGCCGTTTGGATTAAAGAATGCTCCGGCAACTTTCCAACGCCTTATGAATAATGTTCTTAAGGAATATATTAATAAAATATGTGTATGTTATTTGGATGACATACTTATATTCTCTACTTCTTTAGAAGAACATACAATCAATATAAAAAAAATATTTAACAAACTTAGAGAATATAACTTAAAAATACAAATAGATAAATGTAAATTTTTTGCAAAAGAAACCGAATATTTGGGTCATATTTTAACTCCAGAAGGAGTAAAACCCAATCCTAAAAAAGTAGATGACATTTTAAAATTAAAACTTCCCACTACACAAAAACAGATAAAATCATTTTTGGGAATCACGGGATATTATCGTAAATTTATTAGGGACTATGCCAAATTAGCAAAACCATTGACAAACTTTCTGAAAAAAAATAGTAAAATAAACATAAAGGACTCTAATTATATAAATGCCTTTGAAAAATTAAAAAGAGTAATTACCGAAGACCCTATACTCAAATATCCCGATTTTAACAAAAAGTTTCAATTAGTAACAGATGCTAGTGCCTTTGCCATTGGTGCAACTTTACAACAGGATTCACATCCAATATGTTATGCTAGCAGAACTTTAAATGACCATGAAAAAAATTACTCTTCTATCGAAAAAGAACTGCTTGCCATTGTTTGGGCAACCAATTATTTTAGGCCGTATTTATATGGTAACAAGTTTAAACTTTTTACAGATCATCAACCGTTAAAATGGTTACATACAAAATCTCAAAGAAAAGACATCAATCCTAGATTAAATAGATGGTTATTAAAATTAGGAGAGTATAACATGGATATTGAATATATAAAAGGCAAGGAAAATAAAGTGGCGGATTTCCTTAGCCGAATAGATACAAATAAACACGAAATAAATCTCTTAGAAAATATAGAAAATTTTAATAGTTCTGATAATGAATCTCAAATAAACTCTAGTACAAATTACTCTCTTGAAAATAATGTGGATTCTTCTGATTTACAAAATGTATCCGAAGATACAAATAATAACGATATTCAATCTGAATTTAGTAGCAATAGCAATATTTCAATGGAAAATAACATAGATCCTTCTGATCTACAAGCTGTATCCGAAGATACAGATTACAATGATGAAATTCTATCTCAATTAAGTAATAATACAAATTATTCAATGCAAAATAATATAAATACTTCTGACTTTGTTTCCGAAAATTTGAGCAACGAGACTGTACATTCTCAAGAAGAAGAGGCAAATGACCATTTCCCAATTTTAGATACGGTCGTGAACAGATTCAAAACCCAAATAATTTTCACTGATAATAAAAATAAGGATATAGAAATAACGTTTGGTAATAAAAGGATATTTATAAATTCAGACAATATACAAAACAATCTTAGTGATATATGTAGAAGACATATAATAACAGGTAGAATAGGCATTTTCTCTGAACTAAACGACCAAAAATACAATATAGTACAAAGAAAGCTAATTGACCTATATGGAAGCTTTCAAAACATAAAGTTTGTTAGGTGTAGTTATTTCGCAAAAGACATGATTACAGAAGATGAAACCTTTAAACAGATACATAAATATCATAAAAACGAAACAGGACATACCGGTATAAACGAAAATTATGAAGGTCTAAAAAAAGTCATATATTTTCCAAAATTAAAAAACTATATTCAAAAATATATTAATAATTGTGATATATGTAGCCGAGTTAAATATGACAGAAAACCAATAAAAAAGAAATTCCAATTGACAGAAACACCTAAAGAAATTATAAAAAAGAAATTATACATATGGACATATATACTAATTCAAAACAAAACTTTTTGACGTTTATAGACCGTTTTTCTAAATATGCTACCGCTTTTCACCTAAATGATAGAAATAATCAAACTATAATAGAAAAACTTAGAGAATTCAAATCAAACAGAGGGCATTTCAAAAAATTGATTACCGATAATGAATTTAAGAGTATTAATATAAAAAATTTCCTTAAAGACGAACAAATTGAACTTCACTTAGTAAAATCTAACAATCACACTGGAAATTCAGACATCGAACGGTTTCACAATACTATTAGCGAAAAAATTAGAGTTTTAGGTATTGTTAATAAAGACCTTAATGTTATCAAAAAAATGTATAAAGCAATTGAGTGGTATAATAACAGTTACCACTCAGTGACAAAAGAAAAACCAATTAATATTCAAGAAGGAAACTGTAATAAAAACAAAATTTATGATTTGTTACTGACAGAAAAATCTAGATATGTAAACAAACTTAATTTAAAAAGAGAAAACTATACCGAAAATAGAACTGAAGGTTATATAAAAAACTATAAAAGTGTTAGACATAAGGAACAACCCAAATTTATAAAATCTAAGCTAGAAAATATACATCCATCAAATATTAAAAGAAATTGTAAATTTTCAGGTAAAATTAATATTAACAATCTTCCTAATGCTATCAACAATACCGATGCAAATCCAGGCCCATCTGACATTTGAAAAAATCGAGTCAGACTTGGGATATACAGAAATCAAACTGGAGGATATAGAATTAGTAAAAAACTATAATACAATCTTACATATCATTAACCCCAAAGAAATTTCAGAAATACTAAATAAATTAGAAGATAATATAAATTTATCAGAAATACAAAATAAACTTATCTTAACTCAACAATTAAATGTCGCGAAAAATAAGATTAAAACTTTAATTCCACACAGACACAAACGGGGTCTAGTAAATTTCATTGGCACTGTTCAAAAATGGCTGTATGGTACAATGGACGATTCTGATCGACAAGAAATCGAAGATCATTTAAAAATAATTGACCAAAATAATCATAATGCCATAACAAATTTAAACAGTCAAATAACAATTAATAACAATTTTAATAACACTTTTATTAAGCTCAAACAAATTATTGAAAACGACAGATCCTTAATTAATGAAAAACTTAACGACATAAACACTCAATACACAACAATTTATAAATACTTACTTTACACAGATTTTGCACTAAAAATTAAAATTATACAAGATAACATTGAACACATTCAAGACAACATAGCATCAGCTAGACTAGGAATAATACATAGCAATATATTAACAAATGAAGAAATTTTAGAATACGATATTGATTTTAATAAATTACAAAATATTAAATTAGCCACATTAATTGATAGTAAAGAGAACATTGTTTTTGTTATTAAAATACCTAATGAAACAATCAGTGTACCAACAACTATGTTAATTCCAATAGGTGATAGATTTAATAATGAACTAATGTTTGAACAACAAAAAATTGTAAAATATGATAACAAAAATTTTAATGATGAAAATAAAAAAGATATAAAAGATTTAATAATTTCAAAAAACTGCATTTTCAAAGGAAACTGCTTAAAAATTTTCAATAATGTATCAGAAATAATTATTTTAAAAATAGGATTAATTTTAGTAAAAAATCAGATAAATGTAAATTTTAATAGTACTTGTGATGAACGAAAGTTCAAAATAAATGGAAATCACATATTCAATTTTAATGATTGTTCAATAAATATAAATGGAAAAGTTTTTAATAGTAATCTAAGAGAATTCAAACAAAGTTTTACAATATCAGATTATCTAAATATGAATCAAGAAACTAATGAAAATATCAGTTTTAACGACATAATACTAGAACAAGTAAAAAATATTGAAGAAATAAAAGAAATAAAATATCATAAAAATAATTATTATATTTATTTAAGTCTTATAATTTTTATAATTTTATTAGTAATAAGCATAATTATATTTCTATTAATATTATTCAAAAAATTCAAAATATTAAAATTTGCGACTCAGGAGAGTCTTAATCTTAAGGAGGGAGGAGTTACGTCACAGTTGGTAACCCCAACCAAGATAGTAATTAATGAACCTCCAATAAAAGATAAAACTCAATTTCACATTTATAAAATTTAAAATATTAATTTGTAAGACAAAACATTTTTAATTTTTGTTTTTCCTTTTATTCTTTTCAATTTTATACAAAAATATAATTAGCCACATTTTTGTATACTAAGCATAATTACGGTCAATTGCATTTGAACTAATTTTAAATATGTAATTGCACTTGAAATAATTTAACTTTATAAATGTAATATGAAACCCAACATATGGTGAAATAATTTTGTACACAAAATTCAGTACGAACAATTATTATATTAATATTGATTTTGTAATAAGTAAATATATAAAAAACTCAAGTAAATTTCCTTTTTGTAATTCGATACTGAATTTTGTTTCGAAAGATATTTTCGACTAATAAATTAAAATTAGTATTAAGTACGATTAAGCAAATTGTTTTTGTAAAATAAAAATAATGATTATTGTAATATAAAAAAAATTGATTTGTTAAAAAAAAGTTAGTCTTAAGACCACCTTCAAACAATAAACTTGAAAAATAAAAATTTTAATTTAAATTTAAAATTGTTTGGTGTTTTTATTTGAAACCACTAATAAAACACATAATTCTTGTATCATTTTTAACATCCATATCTGTATATGTAAGTGCACAATTTTCATTGAAAACTACATCTCGAGTGACTTCAACTTTTCTAAATTCCGGAATCCAAACTCTGTATCCCTTTGTAACTTCCTCATAGCCAACTAGAATACCTTTAGCAGATTTTTTATCCCATTTCTTCCTTTTTTCTTTTGGAATATGAACATAACATAAACAGCCAAATTCTTTAAGAGTTTCTATATCAAAAGTTACATCACGCCATAATTCAATAGGAGTTTTATTTTTAATTTTAGTTGGTCCAGCACGATTCAAAACAAATACTGCATGACTAACAGCTTCTGCCCATAACTTTTTATTTAGATTTTTACTATGTAACATGGTTCGAGCCGCTTCAACAAGAGTTCGCATTTCACGCTCGGCTCGTCCATTTTGCTGTGGTGTATATGGAACGGTTTTCTCATGACGAATATTATAATTTTGTAATATTAAATTCATATCATTATTTATAAATTCAAGGCCATTATCTGTTCTCAAGGTTTTTAAATCAAATCCAGTATCACATTTAATAAACTTAATATATTTTTCCATAAAATGTGTAACATCTCTTTTTGATTTTAGGAAATAAGTAACCCTAAAATTAGAAAAATCATCTTTCAAGAGAAAGAAATACCTGCATCCACCATATGATGTAAATTCCATTGGCCCACAGAGATCTGCATGAACTAATTGTCCAGGAATAGAAGCTCTGTTCTCACTTATTTCAAATTTTAAACGATGTTGTTTACCCATCATACAGTGTTCACAGAAAAAACTGTTATCATCATTAAATTGAATATTTTTAGTTTTTAATAAATTTTTAACATGATTTTGATTTTGATGACAAAGCCTATTATGCCACAATTGCAAAGAATCTTCTTTATTTGCCATATGTCCTTCTACTTCAATTTTTTGTTCATTATTTATAACACGAAAACTCATGTTAAATAGTTTTTCTTTTCTAACTCCCACTGCCACAATACGCTCACCTTTCTTAAAAACACATTTTTTATTATCTGAAAAGAAAACCAAACCTTTATCGAGAGCACTATTTTGTGAAAATAAATTTAATGTGATATTTGGCACATAAAGAACATTTGAAATATATTTTTTGCTCCACTTTTCACCATCATAGGCCAAAATGTTTATATCACCTTTACCAACGGCCAATATTATACTACCATTTCCTATCCTAACTTTTACAGGATTTTTAAATTTTATAAAGTTAACAAACCATTCACGTTTTGGAGACATGTGATCTGTAGCACCTGAATCTAAATACCAGTTGTCACAATCATTTGAATTTATATTAACTTTACATACAAGTGCATCACTATCTTCAACAATTTTTGACAAATTTACAGCATTATTGTTTTTTCCGTTTTTCAAAGGACAATTTTTCTTCCAATGACCAGGTTCATGACAAAGAAAACATTTTCCTTTTTGAATTGGTTTCTGATTTTGTTTATTTCTTTTATTATAGTTTACCTTTTGTTTGAATGTATTTTGAGCCAATAATGCATTTTCTGAAGGACGAATAACTTTCTGCTGACCCATTAGACGAGTTTCTTCTATAATTAATCGAGAAGTCAGATTAAACAATGTTTGGTGTTCTGCAGACGTCGATTCCCATGCAGAATGGAAATGATTGTATTTCTCAGGTAATGTCATCAGTAGTTTAGTTATTACCATAGATTCAGATATTGTCTCACCACTATCTCTAAGTTGTCTGACGATAGTTTCTAATTTCGAAATATGTGTAGCCATATCGTCATTTTGACTTTTTAAGAAACTATAAAATTTTTGTTGAAGTAGATGAATGCTGGTTTTACTCTTTTGTTCATAAATCATAACTAGTTTTTCCCACATTTGTGCTGCATAAGTACAGTTAATAATGTGTAACATCGCGCCTTTTCCCAACGAAGTAACAATAATTTTTTGTGCTTGACTATCCGATTTCATCCACAATCTTACCCTAGCTGAATACTCCACATGTGATTCCGTTCTTAACTTTACTGGCAAATCTGTTTTATCACCAACAACATATGCATACAAATCATGTGCTTTTAAAACCACGCCAATTTGAAATTTCCATAACGGAAAATCTTCAGCTTCCTGCAACTTTTCTATTTTAATGGAATCTTCCATTTTTTTGTTCACCTTTCCAATATTAAAAAAAAATTATCCGAAAAATAACCAAAAACGAATTTTAAAATTTTTCAATTTTTTTTTTTTTTAAATTAATATTTAAGATTTTATTTTTTATAGACTATTTCTGGCCACGTTTTCTGGGCCCATAACCTGTTGTGAAATAAATAGTCTTCTTGTGTTGAAATTTAGCAAGCAACTGACTTTATTGTAATTCAATATGTTATATAAAAAATAGAAAAAGTGGTATGATATTTAATTAACAGTAAATACAAAAAATAGCAACAACAATGTTAAGAAAAGAATGATTTGTTACATTTGTTTTTTTTTTTTACTCAATTAAATAAACAACATAATAATGCAATAATAAGTATTACATTATAAAGTTCGTTTCAAGTTTGTGACAATATACATTGTAACAATAATAATAATAATAATAATAATAATAATAATAATAATAATAATAATAATAATAATAATAATAATAATAATAATAATAATAATAATAATGATAATAATAATAATAATGATATTAATAATAATAATAATAAAACTGATAACGATAGAATTGCTGATATTAGTTTAACAGGGACGGTAATAAAAACTGTTAAAAAAATAGTCAAACCAAAAGATGATTCATCAAATATTAAAACCAAAAATAATAGAAATCTTTTAAATTTTTATCTTTCACAAAGAAAATACATAAAAATATCACTACTGAGAAAGAATCTATAGTTGATGTAGCTAATCCAAATAAAATTAAAAAAAGTGATTGCGTGGTTTCAAAAAATGAAGATAAAGAAAAGAATAAAACTTGCATTTCTCCAAGCAAACTCCAAATGCCAGATAACAAATATTCAAATTGGACTAAGGGAGAAACGCTCTGCATTGAAAACATTGAAAAAAATGTACAGGGAAATAGTAAAACATACATCGATCCATTGGTCCCTCCTATTGTTAGGCTAACAAGAAAAGCAATTGATACTGGTGATAATGTTTATGCAATTTCAAGACTAAGAGACCACAGAATTTATAACAATGTAAGGCTGTTTTTATCATATTTCTATGACAAGGATGATATTTGCTATGAAGGTGTCACTCAGACTAGTTTAAAAATACTTATTCATCAAGAGGGATTGCCAAATAACTACAAAGAACTTTCTCAACTTTATTTTATGTTAACATTTTAAAAACTTTTTTGAACATTTTTTTTGTTTATTTCTGCTGAATTCATAACTTTTTGGTTTTTTGTTTAGTTAAATTTAAAAATAAACTTTATTATGGAATTCAAATGTAATCTTGCTAATTGTACAATTTCTGATAACAAATCTAATTTTGTGGTTTGTAAAGCGTTCTGCAAACGTAAGTTACATGGTGTTTGTATTGGAGCCAGTAGGGATTGGTACCACCCTTCTTTACAAAATTGGTTTATATGTGATGACTGTCAGCATCATGAATCGGTTTTAAGACATATGTTCGACAACCTTAGTAAGTCCATAGCTGATATGAACGATAGGAATACCGGCTTATTAAATAAAGCTATTTTGGTAATTGATTCAAATCGCAATTCATTCAACGATATGGCTAAATCATTTGATTTATTATGTAACACAATGGCGGAGAAATCTACCGGTTCTAATCATACATCAAATAATGAGTTTAACGACTTAAAAACTGAGCTATTAACTGAAATTTCTGCTCAATTTACTAAAAATTTTGAGAATATTTCCAAGTCGTTAGAAGCTGGTTCCAGCAGTGCTTCATCAATTTTTGCAGTTCCTAAAAATTTTGAACGTATGGAAGCAGCTGTTATTAAGCATATTAATACGGTTCACCAGGACTATGCCAGCACTAATGTTGAAATGTTACATAATTTTTGTACCGAACTGCATAATTCTAGATCACAAGCTCAAAATTCCGAATATAGCAGTAAAATACAAACTTTTGATAAGGCAATTCAAGTTGATACACTACTTGATTCTCCTACAAATTGCGTTAAAAGCGTGCAAACAGATTTTGCAATTTTACATAAATTTGGGACCCAATGGACTAATGATGAATGACGAATGGAGTGGAAGAATCACCAAGCTAATGGATTGTAATAAATCATCAATCGTCAAAGATAGTAACTATTCGTCTACTTTTGTAAAGGGTGTTCCTTGCTCGTTTGATGAAAATAAGTTAACTCAATTTATAAAAGAAGAATTTAACATTGGTTCGGTAGTGTGTACTAATTTAACACCTAACCGTATAAAGAAGAACAAAAAGAAATATTTATGTTTTCTTATCTCTGGTTCTGTTTATTCTATGAGAATTTTACAACATCCAAGCAACGTCAATATATGAAATAAAATTGGTGCAGCTATTGAATTAAGTAAGCCTCAGGTCAAAGGTAACCTAAACAAAAATATGGAAACAGTTTTACAAGACACTAATACAGGTTATACAATAAGAAATTCTAAATTAAATTACAAATCCTCTTTAAACACTAAATCTAATTTAACAAATTTACTTGATTTATCTTTTCCTATACCTCCTACTAATTTTTCTAAATCAATTGATATTTCAAATACTAAAACACTAATTAATCCTAACAAATCTGATATTATTGCACAAACTGATACTAATACTATATCTATTTCGAATATTAATATAAAAAATAATTCTAAAAACATCATTTCTAGTAATTCAAATGATCTTACCAAATCAGGTAATAACAAACAAATTAGCGATTCTTATCTAAAAAATAAATTTACAAAATTCAAAAAGTCTGTATCAAATAAATTTAATAAATACCAAAATTTTGTTCAAGGTGAAACTATCATGCCCCAAAGTAAACCTTCTAGCTTAACTGTAGCAAAATCTTCTTCTAATAAAATTAATAGATCAACTTCTTTATCTTTACATCCTGAATCACAAGCTAATCCCTTATTAGCTAATTCTGAGGATATTTTATTATCTAACTCAAATACAACTCCACCAATTTTAGATCCTCTTTTACCGCCTGTTGTTAAACTTACTCAAAAAGCTCTTCATGAAAGTAAAAATAACAGTAGGTACGTTTTAGCTAGACTAAGGGACAGTAAAATTTATGATAATGTTAGACTTTACCTTGCATATCTTCACGATAAATCAAATGATGTTTGTATTGGTGGTAAAACAAACACATCGCTTAAGATAGCTATTCAACAGGAAGGACTTCCTACTGATATTAAGGACTTACGTAATATTTTTATAAAATATCATGAAACATATAATATTTCAGCTGAAAATGCTCTAACTGACTTGAAATCTTTTGCCTCACATATCTCATCTAATAGAATTAACTATCTTCAACGTGTGAGAGAAAATCATGATAAGTACTTTCGTCCCCTTCCAAGCGAGAAAAAGTCTAGTTAATATTAGTCTTGCGGAACCCACTCATCCTAATAATAAATCTTTTAAATTAACTATTTATTATCAAAATGTAAGAGGTCTACGCACAAAAACTAAAAAAGTTTTCTTAAATTCTACTGCTTTAGATTTTGATCTATTCGTTTTAACAGAAACCTGGCTAACTTCTTCAATAAATAATCTTGAAATTTTCTCTTCCGCTTACACTGTTTATAGGAAAGATAGATATGATTGTCGTTTATCTTATAATGTTCCTAAAGGTGGTGGTGTATTGATAGCTGTTAAAAATACTTTTTGTTCATCGCAATTGTTACTTTCTCAATGTGATCCTACCGATATTATCGAAGTAATTGCTGTTAAAATTGAACTACAACTAAAAAATGTTATTATTATAAATTGTTATATTCCTCCAGGATCTAGTATCGAAGTGTATACTAAATATATTTTAGAAATTGATTCACTAGTCAGTAAACTTAATGTTAATGATGATGTAATTCTCTGTGGTGACTTTAATCTTCCTAACATTAAATGGGTTCCGCACGATGAGGATTCCTACTTCATTCCATACGAATTAGTTAGTAATACGGAGTGCTTTGTAATTGACTCTTTTAATTCTTTTAATTTTCAACAAGTATCTTCAATCTGTAATAATCGTGGTAGACAGTTAGATCTTTTATTTACGACAAATTGGATAAATTTTGCTATTATTAACTGTCCATTTGAACTAGTTGAAATTGATGAGCATCATCCTCCAATTTGTTCGTCTCTCTGTTTTCTCATACCTCCAATTATTGATTCTGAACTTTCTTATCGTTTTAACTTTCATAAAGCCAATTTTGATGCTATTAATAACTATTTAAGTTGTTATGATTTCTCATTTTTAACCTCTTTTAATTTAAATGATGCAGTTAATCATTTCTATAAAATTGTTCATTCTATTATTTCACAATATGTTCCGTTAGTTGTAGACAATAGTTATAAATCCAGTCCGCCATGGTTTACTAAAAGTCTTAAAAAATTAAAAAATAGAAAAAATAAAGCCTGGCGTAAATTTATTAAAAGCAATAATAATTATGACTTTAATGTTTTCATAAATTTATTTAATGAATTTAAAACAATGTCTGATAATTTATATTCTAATTATGTGCAAAACATGTTTTTAAATATTAAAAATAATCCAAAACTCTTTTGGAAATTTGTTAATTCCAAAAGAAAAAGTGATCAATATCCAATGTGTATGAATTATAAAAATTCTAGTAGTATAGATTCTAATGTTATTTCAGAATTTTTCCGTGATTTCTTCTCAATTAGTTATTCTTTGCCCGCTTTCTCGTTAAATGAAGATAATTTTTTGCATTTATCAAACTTTCCTAATACTACTCTGGGTAATATTCATATTGACTTTAATTTGGTATTTAACTATTTGATAAAACTTGATTTTAACACTAGTCCTGGGATTGACGGCATCCCTAACATATTTTTAAATAAATGCTCATCTTCATTATCTGGTCCTCTTTCTTCTTTATTTAATTCTTCTTTAGCTTCTGGTATCTTCCCTTCTATTTGGAAAACTGCCATAATTAAGCCAGTTCATAAAAAAAAATCTTAAAAACGATGTTACTAACTATCGTCCAATTGCTAAACTTTCTTCTATACCTAAGCTTTTTGAACTAATTGTATTTGATTCTATTTATGATCATTGTACTTGTTTTTTATCGCCTTTCCAAAATGGCTTTGTAAAGCTTAAATCAACCGTTACTAATCTTGTTGAATCTACATCAACATTTATTAATAATATGGAAGATGGCTTCCAAACAGATGTAATATATACAGATTTTAGCAAAGCCTTTGATCTTCTTCCACATAATGTTATTATTTTTAAGCTAAATAAATTAGGATTTCCGACTTATTTTATAGATTGGATTAATTCCTACCTCTCTGATCGTTGATATAGTGTTTCTTTTAGATCCTCGATATTTTCTGAGTTTGCAGCTCCCACAGGGGTGCCTCAAGGTAGCCATCTTGGACCTTTACTTTTCATTATTTCTATTAATGATGTTTCTTCTTTAATAATTAATAGTCACATTAAAATTTATGCCGATGATATGAAACTTTTCAAAAAAATTGTAAATTTGGAGGATGCATTAGCCCTACAAGCTGATCTTAATCGTTTTTACAATTGGTGTTCCAACAACAACCTCCAACTCAATGTTACCAAATGTGCTTCAATCAGTTTTACACGCCGCTTAAGTCCAATTTCTTATGTATATTCTTTTAATAATCAAATCATTTCAAAAGTCACTTCAATTAAAGATTTAGGGGTACTCTTTGATAGTAAACTTTCATTTCAACTTCATTATTCTGATATATTAAATAAAGCCAATTCTATGCTCGGTTTTATTAAACGTTGGGCAAGAGAATTTGAAGACCCTTATGAATTGAAATCTCTTTATACCTGTCTGGTTA
Organism: Dolichopus griseipennis; assembly: GCA_963082915.1. Lineage (NCBI taxonomy): Eukaryota > Metazoa > Arthropoda > Insecta > Diptera > Dolichopodidae > Dolichopus > Dolichopus griseipennis. The sequence continues at coordinate 47,381,782 of OY720444.1, read as the reverse complement.
GACCTAATTTAGAATATGCCAGTCAAGTTTGGTGTCCATTTTATGGTGTCCATATAAATAGAATTGAATCGGTTCAGAAAAAATTTCTCAGGTATGCTTTACGTTTTCTTCCTTGGGAGGACCCTTTTAGATTACCTCCTGATTTATTATCTGATACCATACGGAGCACTCTAGATCCTACATAACAATGCTAGAATCTAATGCTGTAGATGTAAAGAACAATTTAAGAAAGGAAAATGCTACTAGAGTTACAGAAAGCACTTGCACAATTATTGATCATGTTCTATCAAATCTAAAAAATGAAAAGTATGATTTTAAAATTTCTACTGAAGATGTTGAAAGGCAACATTTCTTCTTCTCAACTACTCGCTAAACTCAATTTTTCTTCGCATTCTAGATTAAGATCTGCTAATTTGTTTAATTTACAGTTTCACCGAACTAACTATGGTAAATATGAACCAATTAATAGAATGATGTCTCTCTGTAACATATATAAATCCCATATTAACTTTTCCCAAACTAAACAATCATTAAAAAATAACTTGTATGTGTGTTCTTGAAATTTTTGGACTTACATTCTTTGACCTTTGTCTTCTTAATTGAAGCTTTTTTGTTTTTTTTTTAAATATAATTAGTATAATTTTTAACTTTTTTTTCACACTTTTTTTTTTCTTAAAAATTTTTTTTATGTAAAATTAATTATTAAATTATTAATTTCTATAATCTTTACTTTCTTTTTTGTTTTTTTAATGTTTAATTTTAGTTTATTAATTTAATGTAAATTTTGTAACTTGCTTGAATTAAGCTCGGAATAAATAAATAAATAAATAAATAAAATATTAGAAGTAATAGAACAGTTCAATACCATAATTATATCATTATGCGGTACTAGTCCAGTTATTAAACTTGCGGTTTGTTACAAAAGTCCTAGTGAAAATAATAATACATTTATATCACATTTAGAATCAATTTTTAATAGATATAAAAATATTGTTATGGTTGGCGATACTAACATTGATTTATTATCTGATACCATACGGAGCTCTCTAGATCCTACATAACAATGCTAGAATCTAATGCTGTAGATGTAAAGAACAATTTAAGAAAGGAAAATGCTACTAGAGTTACAGAAAGCACTTGCACAATTATTGATCATGTTCTATCAAATCTAAAAAATGAAAAGTATGATTTTAAAATTTCTACTGAAGATGTTGTTAACTTAGACCACAAAGCCATTCAAATAAGGATAAATTAAGTTATAAAAAAACGTGAGCCCATTTTCAATAAGGAACTAATCGTTACAGATATCAAAAAATACAAAACTCAAGTTAGTAGTCTACTTTTAACAAATAATTGTGATAGTCTAGTTAATCTCATGAAAATATTACAATTGGCCAAAGAGAACTCCACTGAAAAAAAAGTAATAAGAATAAGAAAAAATAATGATTGGATGACTAAAGAAATAATAAACCTCATCCAAAAAAGAAATAAATTATTTAAAAACTTAAAGAAAAACCCTAACTCCCAGAAATTCAAGCCAAATTTAAAAAATTGAAAAATAGTGTCACTAAGGAAATAAAGAGAGAAAAGCAAAATTATTTTAACAATAAAAATCTACTTAGCTGGGTCCGATCATAGAAAAATGTGGGAAGTGCTAAACAACTGTATGCTAAAAAGGTCATCTAATTGCAGTAAAGTTATCAATGAAATAAATAACAATGGCATTAAAATATGTGATAATTTCGGTATTGCTAATCCTTTTAACACGTATTTTAGTGAAATTGGAAACTAGTTGGCGGATAATATTATTGATGCAGAAAAATATACAGTAAAAAACACAATTACTGAACGATCTATTTTTCTAAGAAAAACAAATGAAATAGAAGTATTAAAAATCATTAAGCTGCTAAAAAATAGTTCACCAGGTGTAGATGGCATAACAGCATCAAATCTAAGGCATGTGGCAACCATTATAGCACCCAAGCTCGCTTACTTAATAAATTATTGTTTAACAACTGGTATTTATCCTGAATGTCTAAAATCAAGTATGGTTGTGCCAATATACAAATCAGGAGCAACCAATGATGTATCAAATTACAGGCCTATTACTTTAACAAGTTGCTTGGGAAAAATATTTGAAAAAATAATAAATAATAGAATACAGAATTTTATTCAAAAGGTAGTAGGTTTTGATGATAATCAATTTGGATTTCAAAAAGATATTGGAACTGATTCGGCAGTCTTAGCATCAACAAACTCTATAGTAAGCAAATTAGATGCAGGGAACTATGTATGTTCAGTATTCGTTAATTTAAAAAAAGCAATCGATACAGTTGATCATAGAATCCTGTTAAACAGACTCAATGAAATCGGTATAAGAGGAACAGCTCTGGATCTTCTTAGATCTTATTTACAAAATAGGAAAATAGCTACAAGAGTTAACGATGTATTGAGTAACCAGTGTAGTATAAACATAGGTGTTCCACAAGGATCAGTGCTCGGGCCTACTTTATATCTGCTTTATATCCATAACATCCAATGTGCTAATTTACAAGCCGATTACAAGATATTTGCGGATGACACATTGCTCATTTACAGTGCTAAAACCAGAGATGAATTAGAAAGAATAATAAATGAGGATTTGTACAAATATATTAATTGGCTTAAAGGCAACAAATTAAGTATAAATGCTGATAAAACTAAATTTATCACATATAAAATGAGGAATAAAGCTGATATAAATCTAAAAATATTAATAAACAATGTCCAAATTGAAAGAGTTGGTACATATAAATACCTTGGTGTAATAATTGATGAAAAACTGAGATGGGAAAATCATATCAATAAAATAGCATCCAAAATTGCGCCAATGCTTGGTGCCATTAAAAGAAGTGGAATTAAACTAAACAGGAAAGCTGCCAATAATATATATCATGCTCATATCATGTCACATATTAGGTATAGTATATGTAACTGGTCCAGTTGCGCTACATGGCTGAAAGACAAGGTCAGTACTTTGATAAACAAAGCAATAAAAAATTTATACGAGTTTAGCTGTCTGACACCAACAGTCGAAATTTATAAAAAAACGGGATATTTGATGCTTCCGGAAATTATTCATCATCATCATCAACTGGCGTTACAACTCGGGGTGAGCTTGAGCCTCTTGCACAACTAGTCTCCAGATATTTCTGTCTCTTGCTTTTATCTTCCAGTTTTGTATATTTAGTGTTAGTAAATCCTTTTCTACACTGTCCAGCCATCTCAGACGAGGTCTTCCCTGTGGTCGATTTATAAGTGGGCGATACTGAAGTATTTGTTTCTGGGGCCGTGTTTCTTCCATCCTCATTATATGTCCAGCCCACCGAATGCGTTGCGCTTTGTAGAACCTGACTACATCTTTCCCCTCGATTATACGGTCCAGCTCTTCATTTGACCTTTGAAAATATTCCCCGTCCTCTGTTATTCTAGGCCCGTAGATTTTTCTTAATATTTTGCGTTCAAATACTCGCAAACTTTTCTTTTCAGTGACCGTAGGAGTCCAAGCTTCACAACCGTAAGTAAGTACTGGTCGCACGGTTGTTTTGTATATACTGAGCTTGGATTTTCTGGTGAGTAATCTAGATTTAAATAATTTGAGATGCGCGTAGTAGCATTTGTTTGCAGCCACTAATCTGTCAGTTATACAATCTTGCATACTGTTGTCATTTTTTATTATCACACCCAAATACTTAAAACTTGCAGTACCTTGAAATTGGTAATCCCCGATGGTAATGCTTTCGGGTTGTCTTCTGCTTTCTCTTCTTGATACCTTCAGATATTGTGTTTTTGGTTGGTTTATTCGCAGTCCAATAGCTTTTGCAGCTCCTTCTATGGATGTGAACATGCGCATCATATCGTTCTTGTTTTTTGATATTATTACTATATCATCAGCATACGCATAAAACAATTCTGATCTGCAGAATATGTGACCTCCTCTATATAGATCTCTGACCGCATGATGTAGCATCAAGTTGAAGATTGTTGTCGATAGTGTATCTCCCTGTCTTACTCCTGATTTAATTCTGAAAGACTCGGATATATTTCGCTGTAATAAGACCTTACCCATGGTATTGTTTAGTGTCATCATGGTGAGATTTATTAGTTTCGTCGGTATACCCAAGTTATGCAAAGAGTTTGGAATTTTGCTTCTTTCAATGCAGTCGAACGCCTGTTTAAAATCCAAAAACAGTAGGTGTAAATCTGTGTTGAATTCATAGCATTTATCTGTAGTTTGCTTTAGTAGGAACACTTGATCAGTTGTTGACCGGTTTGGTCTAAATCCACACTGATATTCATCCAATATTAGCTCAGCTTTTTCCTTTAATTTTTTCGAGAGAATAATTGAAAGCACCTTGTAGCATACATTCAGTAATGTAATTCCGCGGTAGTTCTCGCAATTCAGTTTGTCACCTTTTTTATGGATGGGTACTATTAAGCCCGTAAGCCATCCTGTTGGCATACATTCCTCCTGCCATATTTGTTCCATCAGCTGGTGCAGCGTTAGAATGTTTTCCTCACCAATTTTTTTTATCAATTCGGCTGTTATTCCATCTTCGCCGGGGGCTTTATAGTTTTTAAGATTTTGTATGGCGTCTTTTACTTCATCTAACGATGGAGCTTCAATTAACTAACGTTGTTGCTCAGTTTGCTCACTGATGTTTCTTGGTGTTACAATATTGCTTGTATCCCCTTCCTGCGTATTAAGTAGCTCTGAAAAGTATTCTCTCCAACGAGTGACTATTGATTCTTCTTCTGCAAGGGTGGCGCCGGTTTTATCTTTACAGTTTATTAGTTTCGGTTGGAAGCCGTTTTTTTGCTGTTTAATGCCGTTAAAGAATTTCCTCATATCATTTCGATGAAAGTTCTCAGCTATGCTCTCCACTTTAGCTTTAAGGTGTAATTTTTTCTTCCTTCTGCAGAGTTTTGTGGCTTCTTTTCTTAATTCAATGTAAGCATTTCTATTACTCCTAGTGTTTCTTTCTAGACATTTTTGCCTTGCGTTATTCTTTCTTTCAATCGCTCTTTTACAATCTTCGTCAAACCATTCCGCATTTCTAGCAACTTGCTTTTGACCAATACATTCGGTTGCTGCTTGTGTTATTGCCTTTTCTAAAATTTGCCAATTGCTCTCAATACTGTTCGTCGTTTGTTCTGCCTGGCTTTCTCTTATTACTGATGCGATTTTGCGTTGGTATGCCGCTAGATTTCCTATGTCTTTTAATTTTTCATCGTTCCACTTTATTCTTTTTAATCCTCGGTTTTTTGCAACGTTGGAGATCCTCTGGCGTAGGATTGTTTTAACCAGATAATGATCGCTATCGACATTTGCCCCTCTGCATGTATGCGAGTCGATTATGGTTGAGAGCCTTCTTTTATTTATAAGTATATGGTCAATTTGGTTAACCCTTTGTGATCCTGGTACTTTCCACGTACCTTTGTGTATGTCTTTGTGTGGAAAATGTGTACTACTTATATACATATTTGTGCTATTTGCAAATTCGCATAATTTTAATCCATTTTGTGATGTGACATGATGCAGAGAGTGTTTTCCTGCTATGTTTTCTGTGAACGTTTCTTTACCTATTTTGGCGTTGAAATCCCCAAGAATGATCGTTGTATCATAACTACCGACGCTGCTACATATTTGTTCTAAGTCGTTGTAAAATATATCTTTCTCTGTTTCACCCGCTTCTTCTGCTGGTGCGTATGCGGATATTAAAGTAATATTATTGAATTTTCCCTTAATTCTTAGAAGGCATATACGGTCAGTAACTGGTGTAAAACCTAGTACCGTTTCTTTTAGGCGCTTTGGAATCATAAAGCCTGTTCCATATAGACCACTTCTATTGACGTTTCCACTAAAGTATAAAGAGAAATTTCTCTTATGGATAGCACCATTTCCTTTCCATCTAATTTCTTGCAGCGCCAAGATGTCAATTTTATAGTCATGCTGTTGCTGAGCGATTTCGTGCATCATACCTGCCCGTAGCATAGTTTTAATATTCCATGTGCCTAGTATCAAATCATTTTTCCTTTTTCGTGCCGAGATTCGTGCCGTTTGTTCAAATTCTGTTATCCGAGGCTGAGTTGTGTTTCTCGTAACAATGTTGCTTTACGATGTGGCCTGTTAAACCAACGATCGACCCCCAACCTGGAGGACCAGGTCATTTGATATCGAAGTTTTCGTCTTCTAGCCTTTGGGAAACCAATCCCATAGTAAAAGATACAAGACAGCACCTTCTTCCTCTCTCGACGGTCCCTGACCAGGTTACTACACTGGGGTTGGTTACCCAATCTTTCATACTGGTTACTCAGGTTAACAGGTTCCACCACGTGAAGGTGAGAGTAGGAATTGAATAGCGAGAGGCTGAGTGTTGTTAACAGGAAGCAACAACATAATACGCATCGCTATCCCGTTCGGGGAACCCTTCCGGAAATTATTATTATGGAAAAAGCCAAATTAATTTTTAAACTGGAAAAAGGAATTTACAGGAAGAATATTAATGTTACGAAAAGAAATAGTGTACATAACTATAACACCAGAAGCCTGAACTATTTAAATCATACAAGATCTAGAACGGAGTTATCTCACAGCAGCGGATTATCCTCAGCTATAAGAATCTATAATAAGCTACCAAATGATCTTAAACAGACCTCTAACATCAAATTATTTGTTAAAAATCTGAAGTACCTACTAAAGCGGGATACCATATTGCTTGACAGCGTTATGCAGAATGAATAATTGTATTAACATAATAATAATTTAATTAATATTATATAACTTTAATAACTTATATATATATATATATTTATATATTGATATATATTATATACGTATACATGTATTTTTTTTGCTTGTCTTTATTTAGTTTAGTTTTAGGTTAATCTGTGTTATTTTATACCAAAATCAATCAATTGTTTTGTTTATAGCACAGTTAAAATAAAAAAAAAAAAAATAAAAAAGTATTATAATATGTTATATAAAAGTAAAACTATAAAAATAGCATTTGTAATAGACAATAAGACAGCTAAAAAAAAAAAAAAAAAAAAAAAAAAACAAAAAAAAAAATACTAAAAACATTTTCTAATTACACTATCTATTAAAAAATATTACAAATTCTTACTAATTTATCTATTTAAAAATATTAAAAAACAAAAAAACTTTAAAGAAATGAAAATATATTTATTCCAATTCAATTACAAAATGAAAAAATTCTAATCATTAAATTTTGTGATAAAAAGCTAATCAAAGCATAATATATTTAATAATCCAAATTTTTCAAAATTTCAATTATTTTAAATGGTTAGTTTATATACCTAATAGAAAAGCTTATAAAAGCAAAATATGCAATAAATCTATTTCTAAAATGCAATTACAAATTTAGACCTTTTCATATAATTCATTTAAATATAAAAATATGTTTTATATAAATGCAGCAAGTACCTTTGAACATATCTGAACCACTACAATTAAGTCTAAATTTCAGGGACATATAGGAAATAGGAAATATATTCTTTGGCTTCGAAATTAAACTCGACCAGAACCAATTCCCATGGTACTTTCCTTACTAGTAACCTAGAGTTTAAATTTCATCAAAATAGCGGCATTATTTTTTGAGTTATGGTGTTTTTAAGATATATGTTTGTTAGCCCTTGAACTTTTCAAGGGTTTCAGGACCCGAAACCATGGTACGATTTCGCACATATGCAGTCCCCGTCATACTTTCAATACTAGTTAACCCTTGTATACAATTGAAACGTTATATCTTAATTTTAAGTTACTAGTTTTATTAATTTCGATGATAAGGTTTTACACATTGGGGGTCTAAGAGAGGTACTGAACCACCACTCCAATTGATCCAAAATTAGATGGACACGCAGGAAATAGTAAAGAACACCCATGTGCCAAATTTGAAGTTTCTACATTTGTTTCAAGTTACTATCTTTATCAATTTGGAAAATATGCTTTAAGGTCCTCGGAACTGAGTGGCTCGTCCCCACCCACTACTCCAATTCGGCTCAAATTTCAAGGAGACTAAGGGAATCGAAAGCAACACGCTGACACTAAATTTGGAGGTTCTATCTTTATTGGTTTCGGAATTATGCTAGTTTGGCCTAAATTCGATCAAAAAGTTCTAAGTTCCAAACCCATTGTCCAATCCTCACCGTACGCAATCGCCGCCGTAGTTTCATTACCAATAACCTACAGCACAAAATTTCATGAAGATAGCGTCATTAGTTGTTGAGTTATCGTGATTTTTAATATATGTTCGTTAGCCCTGAAACCAATTAAAAGGTTCAGAATCCGAACCCCTGGTCTGATTTCGCCCTTATACAGTCCGCGCTGTACTTATAGTACTAGTTAACCCTTGTACCCAATTTGAACGTTCTATCTTAATTTAAAGTTACTATTTTTAGTAATTTCGATTTTAAACTTTTTAAACTTGGGAGGTCTAAGAGGGGTAATGAACCACCACTCCAATTGATCCAAAATTACGGGGACACGCAAGAGATAGTAAAGAACACCCTTGTGCCAAATTTGAAGCTTCTAAATTTTTTTTAAGTTGCTATCTTTATTAATTTTAAAGATGTGCTTTAAGGTCTTCGGAAATGTATGGCTGGTCCCCAATCCACGACTCCAATGGGGCCCAAATTCCCAAGACACTTAGGAAATAGGAAGGGACACCTTGATACCAAATTTGGAGGTTCTATCTTCATTAGTTTCGGAATTATGCTCGTTTGGCCTAAATTCGATCAAAAAGTTCTAGGTTCCGAACCCATGGTCCAATCCCGAACTTACGCAATCCCCAAAGTAGGTTCATTACTAGTAACCTACAGCACAAATTTGATGAAGACAGCGTCATTAGTTGTTGAATTATCGTGATTTTTTATATATGTTCGTTAGCCCTTGGACCGATTAAAAGGTCCAGAATCCGAACCCATGAGCCGATTTCGCCCATATGCAATCCCCGCCGTACTTTCAGTACTAGTAACCTACAGTTAAAATTTCATCAAGATAGCTCAATTATTTTTTGAGTTATCGTGCCTACGGACGGACGGACGGGCGGGCATGGCTATATCGACTCAGGAGGTCACGCTGAACACAAATTTATATACCTTTCCATATCTAGCTCGCTTCCTTTAGGTGGTTACAAACATCATACCAAAGTTAATATACCCCTTTACCTATTCTATAGGTGTAGGGTATAAAAAGGACCAAACCAACAAGGTTTCAGGTCAATGTTACAACGAAAAGGAAAAGTTCCAACAAACAAAAACAACATATTTTTATCCGAATGTTGACGACCATTTTAGTCAACTACAAAATGAAAAGATTATCTAAATAAAGGAGAAATTTTTGCGAGATAGGTCCATTAGTTTTTTGAGTTCTCGTGCCTGCGGACGGACGGGCAGACTTGGTTATATTGACTCAGGAGGTCACGCTGATCAGAAATATATATTCTTTTCCGTATCTAGCTCGCTTCCTTTAGGTGGTTACAAACACCGTTAATATAACCTTTTCCCATTTCATAGGTGTAGGGTATAAAAAAGCAGTATTAAATTTAATTTAAACAAAACAAATCAATCAAGAATTTAAAATAATAAAGTTAAAATTCCTTTTAAACAAAAAAAAAATAATGTTTAAAAAACTAATGCATATAAAATTTCACGGAATTTATTTATTTAGTTATATATATGTAAAGTAGCGTCTTCTCCGAGAGTACACCTTGCATTGCACCAAAAAAAAAAAGTTTTGAAAGCATTAATATTAAAATTAAGATAAAGGTGAAATAATTTTAACAACTAATAAACTATTACACTTGTTTTTCATAAATAACATATTTAAAAAAATAACAAAAACTACACCTCGTTCGCAAACAAATTAATAAATAAATGAAAAAGTACAAAAAACGTCAAAAAATTTTGCAAGTACCACTCCATAGTGTCCACCGCTGCTAATTACAAATGCACAAATTTTAGGTCATTGTACCAATACATCTTACATTGACGGTTTGGTGTAGTGACATAAAAACTATTTTCAAATTCATGAATTTACGATTTTCATACTTCTACATACCCGTTTTTGCCTCAATAAACAATTCTAAATATTATATTTTCGAATATTTTACTTACTAGAAAAGAAACAGTTAAATTAGTACTTTCTTTTTTTAAAATATAAAATAAAACTCATTTTGTTTTTTTTTATTTAACATCTTTTTTTTCATATTCCTCTTGCATATATCATTAATCATCATAAAACACCAATCTTTATTTTCAATACTTTTCATATATAAAATATATTGCATGATAAAAAATAAAACATGTAACAATTAATGCATCTTATTTATAAATTGTATTACAAAAAATATATACGAATTTTGTTTTTACATGAATTATTAAATTTTGTAAGAAACCTGTTTAAAGTAGTAAATTTTAGAATAACCGCCACTATTCTTAAATTTACGAAATAAGGCTAAGTACTTTGTTTTTAGGTCTGTTAGTAAATATAAGCACCAAAAACAAAAATTAATTATTAATAGCTCAAATAAAATATTTGATGAATTGATTTTTTTTAATAGCTTTGACAAACTTAAAAGACCATAATAATTTGTTACAAAAATTCAAAAAAATTTGTTTTTTAACAAATTATTTTATTTCCTTATTAAACCTTAACTATTAAATGCAGTTAGTAATCGTTTTGTGATGCTCTTATAAAATTTATACAGAAAGAAAATATTATTTTTATAAAAATTTAACAAATATTCATAACGTCTGTGGACTGTGGCTTTAATAATGGTTTAAATTTTAGAATTACCGCCAATATTCTAAAATTTATAACTAAAGCTTAATACTTTGTTTTTATTAATGCTCAATTCGATAATAAACTTTAATTTTAAAAATTAATTTAATAAAATTTAATTTTTGCCTTATTTAATTTAGTAGGAGCACACATATAAATTTCAAAAAAAAAAATTTCCAATAATATTAGGTATTCACTTTTTATCAATAACTTTGTTAACAGTATTGATTAATTAATTTATTAAAAACTTATGCTCTCTTAAAATAAGAATCATAATTAACAAAAATATGAAATTTTTCACTTTAAAACTTTGATAAAAGTTAATAATTTAACAATGTCTTATAACAATAATTAACAACTATTTACATCGGTTAGAACTCTTTTTTGAAACGATAAGTATGGTCCTTACATGAAATTAATTAATTCGATATTATTTTACATGATACAAAAACTTTAATTTTTTTAACAAATGTATGCCCTCGTACGTTATATTTAAATCACGACGCACAATATCTTACAAAAACAATGTGCGTCGTGATTTAAATATTCATGCACATTTTATCACTTGTGTACAAACATTTTTTGTATGTGAAAGTTGTTACTATTTCAATTCTCCTACAATCTTTTAAATTGTTCACTATGAATTATACAACAAAACCTTATTTCGCTATTCCTTTAATGACCATAAATTAATGAAAACCCTACTCACCAAGTCTTATCATATAACAACAAAAATTATGATTAATAAATAACATATTATCTAAATATTTATAGCGCCGTTTCAATTTCTTGTTTTAAGATATTTATATGGTTACTCGAAAGACTGTCTTTAACAATTAAAATATTTTTGTGGTTTTCAGTTTTATCAGTTTTCATAGGTACTCCAGATTTACTATAGTTATTATATTCTTCTACAATATTTTCAGTTAAATTCTTTGTTAGACGACTCTCCGTTGTGTTCATTTCATTATTATTATTTCTTATGTAACGAATGCAATTTGATGATAGCTTTAATTGACCATTGGTGGGTAAAGTTTGAGTAAAATTTTGATTATCATATTGTGATATCGTTGCCAAATTAATATAATCATTATTCTCTTGTTCATTAATTGTAGAAACAGAACTGCAATTAGTTGTCATTGCCTCCATTATTGGAGGAATTATTGTACCATCCATTTCATCATCAATGCTATTTGATACACGATTTTGAGCACTTGCATCAGAGATTATCATATGAGAGCTGTTTAAAAGCGAAACAGCATGTTTAATTTCTTGATTATTAATAATATTATGATGCATTTCCAAATTATTTATATGATTTTGTTGCAATAAATTAACAGAATTTGAAGTGTGCTGAAACTGAGGTTGTTGTGATGGACTGAAGGAACTTAATAATGGGGGAGATAGCGGAGATGAGCTATCTGCAAGTTCACCTAAAACAATAAATATATAATTATCTTTTTATTTTGGTTTTTAATTATAATACCTCCAAGTAACATTTCCTGTAGAAGTGAATCAATATGTGCCACACCAAAAATTTTAGCAAATTGAATTTGTTCAATCATTTGCCATGTTATAGATTGCAAAACGGGTAAAATTAATAAAATTTCGCCAAACCTTCCCCGTGACTCATAGAGGCGATCGGAAACATAATCTTCTAAATTATTTAAAATCTGATGACGTAAACTTTTAATTCGTTGAGGTTCATTTAAACCACGTGCATCTGATAATGTAAAGAAATTATAAATTGATATAAATCTTTTAAAATATAATTTATTTAACAAATTTCAACATTAAATTTCAGAAAAATTAAATAATCTTACTAGGATCAAAAAAAACCAAAGCTTTTATACAGGCCAGTTCAGCATCATCAATATTAATATCTTTCAAAGCATAAACAAGTTCGTCTATTATTCTTGCTCCTATTCGGGAAATATCTAAGTTTGGAGATAATCTTTCATCTAAAAAATATAAAATTAACTTTTACGTAACAGTGATTTTAATTCTACCTGGACAATGCTTGGTAATTATACAATTATTCCCCAAAAGTAGTACCTCTTTTAAATGCATTGAACGTCGTGATAATCCTAATAATAAATGCTCACCAGCATGTGCTCTTAACAAAGCTACTTGATCATCTAATTGTAGTTCGTTAAATGCTGGAATATGTTTAGCCCATTCAACTAGCGTTAATAATTGTTGTTTCATGGATTCACATACATCATTTATGCTAGCATATTGTCGGTTTTTTAAATCAATGTCATCTGGGCCATTCTCCATTGCTGCGCCAGCTTTTGATTGTCGACTCTCCATTTCAGCCTTAAGTAATGCGAGCACAGACAAACCTTTAGAAGGATTCAAGTCTTCATAAGACGTTCTTCTGCAACTTATGCGATCACGCTCATTTTGAACTGCTTCTTTTTTCATCCCAGCTTTAAAGCATTTTTTCAAACGACAATATCTACATTGATTGCGTTTATCCTTATCAACAACACAATTACGCGAAAATCTATCAAAGAAAATATAAACACGGAAAATTAGCAAATACATTTTTGTAAACTAGTTTTAAACTTATATTGCAACAAAATTATAAGAATGACTAACATAATTAATGATTATGAGTTAAAAAAATTAAAAATTAATTTTTGCTATACAAAAGCCTTAGGCAAATATACCAGCTAAACCCAGGTGCGCATTGCTGCGCCCTCAATTTATTTTAAATTTGAAAAAATTAACACCAAAAATTACACAGGGTGTAAATGACAATTATACTTGTTGAATTGTGTGCAATAAATTAACGGAGCTTGACTAAGTTTTAAGATCTTCTTTTAGGTGAATTTAATTATTCAAATTTTCCCTAAACCTCATTTGTTCATGAAAAACAGATGAATTAATTTCACCGCAAATAAGTTGCTGAACAAATATTTGTCCGGCACCAGACGGCGTGACTGAAAGGAGTTCATGTTAATAAGAAGAAGTCTAGGTTCATAGGGAGAAAGACGTATTTGATCAGCCCAAGCAAGTTCGCGTATAGTGAAAAGGTGAAATTTTTATTGAACTGATTAAATACGTGAAATGACTATATCACCATGTTTAGACCATACTTGGCGTGTATATTCAAGTGTTAAATAAATAAGGAAGAGCTGTTTCGTGATATAGCAATCAGAAAACTCTTTTGACCTAACTTATAATAAATTTAAGAGTTAAGTTGTCTTTATTAATTATAAATGTGTAGTGTTTCCTGAAATCTAGCACGATCCGTTCTTTTTATGAGTAAATCGTTCATGTTGTAATCATATTTGAAAAATGAATCAGTTCATAACCTTGAAAAGTTCACATTTGGCATTTGAATTTGAGATAACCTTGTCTTGTACATCATGAATCGCGTATATTTACTTTTTAAATTTTATTTTTGTGAAAATATGGCAATGGTTGTGTGTATATATTACCTAAATAGTGCGTAGCTGCGTGCATTGTATGTAAATTTTTAAATTTTTTTTTTTTTAATAAATATGCGAGCAAGTTTTTTTTTTTTATTCCTTTTCCACTTCTTTTTAAGGAGTATAGGGCATTCACCAAATTTATTTTAAACTAGGCTTCAGTTTCTTTAATCATAATATTCACTAAGCCGTTGATTACTCGGATAGCTATTGTATAAGGTTATGAAATATGAATGCACAAATGTTAACTTTGTGTGCACTCTTTAATCATCTTTAATCTTACACAAGAATTATTTATATATTTTTATTAAATCTTATTTTATATTACGATAACTATTACGATATAGTTATACAATTTTACGATTTTTTATTAGATATGATCTGACCGGGATTTGAACCCGAGACCTACAAGGAAAGGCGGCGTGTTTACCACTAAGCCATTAGTCAGATACGCCATATGTGAGCAAGTGTGTATTTAATATTATTAGAAAAAGCGTACATAAATACTTTTTTCTTCTAAATAGAATAAGAGTCCACTAATACATTCAAAATCTGAAACATCGTTTATTTTTCTAAAATATTTCATACTCAAAAAGTTTATAATGAATTTGTCAAAGGAATTCCTATCCTACTATTTTTTATACTTCTTACAAAAATGAAATCACCTCAAAAAAAAAGTTTTCAATAGCCAGACGTGATAATTTTTTTAGAGGAGACGCGTTGAGAAACGCTTCGTATGATATGATGAGCCTTCAAGAATGGGGGTGAATGACAAAAAATCATAAACCAAAAGCTTCTACAATATTTAAATCGCAGGGGTTTTCTTCATGATCGACCATGTTCATGTTGTAATCATATTTGAAAAATGAATCAGTTCATAACCTTGAAAAGTTCACATTTGGCATTTGAATTTGAGATAACCTTGTCTTGTACATCATGAATCGCGTATATTTACTTTTTAAATTTTATTTTTGTGAAAATATGGCAATGGTTGTGTGTATATATTACCTAAATAGTGCGTAGCTGCGTGCATTGTATGTAAATTTTTAAATTTTTTTTTTTTTAATAAATATGCGAGCAAGTTTTTTTTTTTTATTCCTTTTCCACTTCTTTTTAAGGAGTATAGGGCATTCACCAAATTTATTTTAAACTAGGCTTCAGTTTCTTTAATCATAATATTCACTAAGCCCTTGATTATTGTATAAGGTTATGAAATATGAATGCACAAATGTTAACTTTGTGTGCACTCTTTAATCATCTTTAATCTTACACAAGAATTATTTATATATTTTTATTAAATCTTATTTTATATTACGATAACTATTACGATATAGTTATACAATTTTACGATTTTTTATTAGATATGATCTGACCGGGATTTGAACCCGAGACCTACAAGGAAAGGCGGCGTGTTTACCACTAAGCCATTAGTCAGATACGCCATATGTGAGCAAGTGTGTATTTAATATTATTAGAAAAAGCGTACATAAATACTTTTTTCTTCTAAATAGAATAAGAGTCCACTAATACATTCAAAATCTGAAACATCGTTTATTTTTCTAAAATATTTCATACTCAAAAAGTTTATAATGAATTTGTCAAAGGAATTCCTATCCTACTATTTTTTATACTTCTTACAAAAATGAAATCACCTCAAAAAAAAAGTTTTCAATAGCCAGACGTGATAATTTTTTTAGAGGAGACGCGTTGAGAAACGCTTCGTATGATATGATGAGCCTTCAAGAATGGGGGTGAATGACAAAAAATCATAAACCAAAAGCTTCTACAATATTTAAATCGCAGGGGTTTTCTTCATGATCGACCATAAGGATTCAGAGCCGGACGTTTAACCGTTCAACATGACCCACCTCTGCGAGAAACTATATATCAGTCTTCACCATTTTTGCGAATCTGATGTTGTGGCCTTAGATATTTCTAAGCTTTCGAACGAGTTTGATGATGCTTTGATGCTTTATTGGCAAAGAGCAAAACCCTAGGTTTCTGATAGGGTTTCTGTTAAACGGATTGGGGATTTCCTTTTGAATCATATGATTCGTGTTCTTGTCGATGGATATTCATCTAGAGAATTAAAATTCAAATCAAATCCAAGTTATTCATCTTATAAATGACCCCAGTTTCACCTCAACCCTCACTCCACTCAGCCATCGTTTGATCGTTTGTACAGTTTGGTCAATGACATTGTTTTATTTATTTATTTATACTGCTTAACACAAACAGTTTAAAAAAAGCCTACAAGTAGCAAACAAAATTATACAATTAAAATCAATATAAAAACGAGGAAGATTATAGTTGCCCTTTTCAACTTTTAGATAACCGTGCATACCCACTAACCGTTATTTATTTCCCCTATGCTATTATAAATATTACAAAAAAAAATATAAGTAAAATAGTTAAAAAAAAATTTAACTTTTTATCCCATAATTTTTGCTTAGAAAAAAATTAAATTTTTAATTCATTATACCATAATTTTTGTTTAAAAACAAAAAGAAAAAAAAAACCATAAAAAAAAAAAAATAGCCCGCCCTAAAAGTTGGTCCGAGTGGTGCCCAACTTTGCCAACTAACTTGCCCTATTACTTTATCTGCCCAGTTTTGAACTTAACCGCGTAGCTTCATTAGATTCACAGTTATCGAATTGATTACTTTGTATGGTAGTCCCGAAAATGGGGCCGTAACATTTTGAAACTTCATATAAGTGCTCATTCATTATATAACTAACCGTGTGTAATTTTCATCTTCCTGGTATAATTACTTTTGAAGAAATTCATATTGATTTAAATAAGTTGTGTGGCAGCTCCCCGAAACCTTGGTCTGGTCTTAACCAAAAACAATAGGGAACCTCAAAAATGTCCAAAAAATGTTTTGTGTGAATTTCAAAACTCTAGCTCTAATTTTTCAATTCTATCTTTTGTAATTAATTTTTAATTCACGAATATACATACATATTAAACCTAAGCAAAATAAGCATCATATGATCGTATTCATATAATGATCATCATGATAGATAATAATCATCATATTCATAATGATTATATCTTTCAATATCTAAATATTACACATATACATATTATATGAATAGGTATATATAAATTATTTATGAAGTCATTTACTTAAAAAAAATCTTTGTGTTCTTTTTTGCTTATCTTAAATAAACTAAGCATCATTTAAATCATATGAAATCGCAACACGAAATCGTTATCTACAAAAAAAAAAAAAAAAACAAAAAAAAAAAAGCAACAAAACAAAATTCATATAATTTCATGTTAAATACAAGATGCATATCAAAATTTTAAATTTTTATATGAAAACATTGGAGTTAAAAAAGTTAGTTGTTCGAGAGCTACCCGAAGTTTTGGTCCGATCTTAATTGAAAAATATTTTGTGAAAATTTCAAAACTGTAGCTCTTTTAGTTTTTGAGTTATCGTGCTGACACACAGACGGACGGACGGACAGACACACATAGCTAGATCGACTAATTTTTCGATTCTGAGCCGATACGTACCCTTGACACTATATCTAGCTCGTCTAGATCGATGCGTTACAAACGGAGGAGCAATTTTAATATACCCGATGTCATATATGTATGTACGGGTATAAAAATTACATTTCAAATATAAAAAAATTAAAACTAAAATTATAATTAAAAGTTAAAAATTATTTACTTTACAGTAGGTACCACAAGAGAACCTAAAATAATATTAAGAACAGCGATTATATAATTTTTGCTCTTGGGAATATTTTGAAAGTGTAAAGTCTATATTATTTTTATATTTGTTGCATATAATAAACATTCTATTAATAGGTTCAAATTTGCCATAATTAGTCCTTGGATTATTAGTTTTAAATAAATTGAAAGAACGAAGTCGTTGAAGAATTCTAATAATAGTTTTACTAAAAATTAAAGCAGATTTAACATTATGCTTCACAATTTCTGTAATATATATGACATCAGAAACCTCGCGTCGAAAAGTTAAAGTACACCAATCAAAATACTTTAATCTTTGTCCATATATTAGCATAAAGAAATCATATACATAGAGTATTCATCTAGAACAAAAAATGTTAGTCAATTTTGCTTATTTGAAATCACCCCAATACGGTATTTGAAATCAGCGCATTATCGTAAAAATAGTATATTATATACATAGTAAAATCAAATTGAGATTATTTCTTTACTTTATTTTTTTTCTTTTTATTTTGTTTGTTTGTCAATCGATGTATATAAAATTGTTTATATACATTATCAAGTTGAACGATTTCTATTTAAAAAATTTTATTTAATATTTTTATTATTGTTTTTTTGTATGTTAATCGATGTATTTATGTACATTAGTGTATTTTGTATATATGTATTTGTTTATACAGTTTGAACGATTTCTTTTTATACCCTACACCTATAGAATAGGTAAAGGGGTATATTAACTTTGGGGTATATTAACACCTAAAGGAAGCGAGCTAGATATGTAAATGTATATATATTTGTGATCAGCGTGGCCTCCTTAGTCGATATAGCCATGTCCGTCCGTCCGTCCGTCTGTCCATCCGTCCGTAGTGACGATAACTCAAAAAATAATGGAGCTATCGTGATGCAATTTTAACTGTAGGTTACTAGGACTGAAAGTACGGCGGGAATTGCAAATGGGCGAAATCGGCCCTTGGGTTCGGATTCTGGACCTTTTAATCGGTCTAAGGGCTAACGAACATATATAAAAAATTACGAACTCAACAACTAATGACGCTATCTTCATAAAATTTGTGGTGTAGGGTACTGGTAATGAAAGTACGGCGGTGATTGCGTACGATAGGTAATGTACGACGGGTTCGGAACTTAGAACTTTTTGATCGAATTTAGGCCAAACGAGCATAATTCCGAAACCAATGAAGATAGAACCTCCAAACTTGGTATCAGGGTGTCTCTTTCTATTTCCTTAGTGTCCTTGAAATTTGGGACCAATGGGTTGTAGTGGATTGGGGACCAGCCACACAGTTCCGAAAACCTTAAAGCATATTTTCGAAATTAATAAAGATAGTAACTTCAAACAAATTTAGAAGTTTCAAATTTGGTACATGGATGCTCTTTACTATTTCCTGCGCGTTCTCCTAATTTTGGATCAATCAGAGTGGTGGTTCAGTACCCCTCTTAGACCTCCCAAGGTTTAAAAGCTTATAATCGAAATTAATAAAAATATTAACTTAAAATTAAGATAGAACGTTCCAATTGTGTACAAGGGTTAACTCGTATTGAAAGTATGACGGGGACTGCATATTGGCGAAATCGTACCATGGTTTCGGGTTCTGGAACCTTTAAAAGTTCAAAGGCTTACGAAAATATATCTTAAAACAGTATAACTCAAAAAATAATGCCGCTATTTTGGTGAAATTTAAACTCTAGGTTACTAATAATGAAAGTACCATGGGAATTGGTTCTGGTCGAGTTCGGACAATGAGTTCGGATTCTAGAAGCTTTTGATCGATCTGAGGCCAAACGAGTATAATTTCGAAGCCAAAGAATATATTTCCTATTTCGTATGTGTCCCCGAAATTTAGACTTAATTGTTCAGATGCCTCCTAAGAAATCCCAAAACTAAAAAGCTTATCTTCGAAATTCAAGAAGATAGAAACTTTAAATTTGATACACGAGGGTTCTTTCCTATTTCCGTTTTTATTTAACACTTTTATATTTTTGGAAGGCCAAGAATTTTACCATAAAACATATTTTGTATAATATTTTATAAAAACAAAATATTTTTTTAATAAACGGTTAAATTCCTTTTTTTTAATGTTAATCATATCATATATTTTGTTGAATTATTACCAAAGCTGATATATAATTAAGACATTGTGTACAATACTTAAGCTATATTCAAAGGTACTTGCTGCATTTATGTAAAATTTATTTTTATATTTAAATGAATTATATGAAAAGTTCTAAAATTGTAATTGTACTTTAGAAATATATTTATAGCATATTTTGCGCTTATAAGCTTTTCTAATAGGTACATAAACTAACAATTTAATTGCAATTTTGAAAAATTTGAATTATTAAATATATTATGCATTAGCTTTTTATCACCAAATTTAATAATTCAAATTTTTTCACTTTCGTAATTGAATTGATGCCGAAACTATGCCCCGATTTCGACAATGTGTAGTCCCCGCCATACCTTTAATACTAGTTAACCTTTGTACACAATTCGGGATGCCTTTTAAGCTTTCTACTACTTTTTGCATTAGCAGATTTACTGCTTGGTGTAAATAAAAATTTTTATGATAGTCTTCATTTTGTTTCATTAAGAATAAAGAATAAAGTAGGTATACTGGGTCGGTAAGGATCATGTAGGTATACTGGGAGATTCGACCATGGGTTCGGAACCTAGAACCTTTTTGATCGAATTTATGCCAAACGAGCATAATTCCGAAACCAATGAAGATAGAACCTCCAAATTTGGTATCAAGGTATCCATTCCTATTTCTTTAATGTTCTTGATTTTTGGACTTGATTTTTGGAGTAGTGGGTCGGGTACCAGCCATACATTTCCGAAGACCTTAAAGCATATCTATAAAATTAATAAAGATAGCAACTTGAAACAAATGTGGAAGCTTCAAATTTGGCACAAGGATGTTCTTTACTATTTGTGTGGGCCCCTAAATTGGGATCAATTGGAGTGGTGGCTCAGTACCCCTCTTAGACCTACCAAGGTTTAAAAGCTTATAATCGAAACAAATGAACACAAAGAACAAATGTAAATGGTGAGTTTTCTGATAGTCAATTAATTAATAATGGCGTGCCGCAAGGGACGATTTTAGGTGTTTTGAGCTTTCTAATCCACATCAATGATATAAAATCGTGTATTAAGTTTTGTAAAATTATTTTATTTGCTGATGACGCTTTAATATACATAGTTGGTCGAGATTTAAAAGAATGCTGCAATAAAATTAACTCAGATCTTGAACATTTATTCAAATGGCTTTGTATGAACAAGCTAAAATTAAATTTAGATAAAACAAAGTACATGATTATAAACGACAGAACAAACGATACTACAACCATAAATATAGCAAATGAAAATATAGATCGCGTAAACGTTATTAAATACCTTGGAGTTTTGATAGATGAAAATCTGTCATTTGATAATCATGCAGAGTACATTAGCAACAAAATTGCGCAAAAGATTGGCTATTTTGATCGAATCAGAAATAAATTAACACATAAATGTACAATAACTGTATATAACACAATGATTTTACCACACTTTGATTACTGTGCATCTTTTTTGTTCTTATGCAATGAAAACAAGAAAGACAGACTTCAAATCCTACAGAATAAAGCAATGCTTGTTATATTAAAATGTAGTAGGAGAACAAATGTGCAATATATGCTGGGAAAATTGAAATGGATGTCTGTACGGCAGAAACTGCATTTTAATGTATTAATCTTCGTTTTTAAAATGAAGCACAACATGTTACCTGAATATTTAACGAGATTTATTAGCTATGTCGGAGAAACAGTAAATTATAATTTAAGATCTGCAAGCATTTTCAGACTTCCACTTTTCAGAAGAAACAACACACAAAATAGTTTACTTTACAAAGGCCTTCATTTGTTCAACGCGTTACCAGCTGCAATTCGGGAAATAGACAATTTGGATAAATTTAAAAAAATATTAATACACTATTTAATACATAATGGATTTTGATCATATATTTTAATTTTGTTATTTAATTTTCGTTTTTCGGAAAAATATTTATTGTTATTATTTTATAGTATTTTATACTAATAAAGAAATTAAAAAAAAAAAAAAAATACAGCGCGGACTGCATATGGGCGAAATCGTACCATGGTTTCGGGTTCTGGAACCTTTGAAAAGTTCAAGGGCTAACAAACACATATAACTCAAAAAATGATGCCGCTATTTTGATGAAATTTAAACTGTAGGTTACTAGTAATGAAAGTATCATGAGAATTGGTTCTGGTCGAGTTTGGTCAATGAAATAAATATATTTTCATTTATTTCAAGTTTTTTTGTTTTTTAATATTTTTAAATAGATAAATTAGTAAGAATTTGTAATATTTTTGAATAGATAAAGTAATTAGAAAATGTTTTTTAGTACTATAAAGTTAATTTGGTTAGCCATTTCTTAAGATCAAACTAATAAAATCTTTTATAGTTTTAAAATAACTTATTAACTTCCCATTAAATTTGAACCAAATAAGTGAAGGTATTTTCTAAGTCGGTTGCACCGACTGACTGTTTCTTTACTTGTTTTAGAATACAGATAACTTTTGAAAATAAATAATAATTATTTAAGCACTAATTGCTATTCTAACAATAATGTAAGAAATTTGAATGTACTTTTTGAAAATTTTTAAACTGTCTCGTCAGATGAAAAAAGTTTGTTTGAAATTTTAGAGGATTGCACATTTTTATTTAAAAAAGTAATCGACAGTTCTTAAAAGGTTAGCTTTCTTTAAGAAACAAAATTTAATTTAAAAAAAAACTTTATTTACTTAAAAAATCAAAATAAAAAGTTAAGGAAAAAATTGAAAAAAGAAAAACAGGATTTATCTTTATGTAGCATTATTAAGAGGCAGTTTCACTTGCATATCGAACAATTTTTAAAAATGAATTTGAAGTGTTAGTAAATGGTCCGAAGATGAAAAAAACGTAGCAATAAATATTCATTTTAATTCACCAAAAGGGTTATAAATTTTTGAGAAATGAAGTAAAGCTTAATTTGCCCCATTTTAGTTCCCTTAATAGATGGATCCCCATCAAACATTTAAATATAGGTCTTAACGGCAAAAATATAAATGAGTTAGGCATTATATTCTCAGAAAAAGATTTAATTGAAAGGTTGGCTGTATTGGTATTCGATGAAATAGCCATTAGAAGGCTATACTATAATAGTGCACTGGATGAAATTAGTGGTTTTTCTGATTAAAGTTCCGGCAGAACAAAAGACATCGCAAAATACATACATACATATGCATATTTTATAATATGTATTTACATACTTAAAGGGTTTTTAATGCCAAATGGAATATGAATTTTGAAAGCTGATTTATATACTTTTCCATAATATATTTTACCCGGCTTTTTCCCTTTTAGAATTTTAAATCTAAATATAAAAAAAAGACAAACTGCTGCTGCTGCTGACTAGCGTGCCCTATGTTATGTTAAGTGCTATTTACACCTGTAGCATACTTCTAATTACAAATCCTTACATACAAAGGAGAAAGAAAAAATGAAGCTGAAAAATGTAAATTATAAACAGAAAGAAAAAAAAATCAAAACGTATAAGAATTCTGTTACCAGGTAGATACAGAAAATTAAAATAAAAACGTACAAGGCTATTTTTTTACATTTCAGTAATACAATTCAGTGATATTTTAATATCATTTACAGAACTAATAACTAACTACAATTTGTAGTTTTTAGTTTTTATAAGGGGAAAAAAGCAAAACGTATAAGAAGTCTTTAAGAAAATACAAACACCTAAATATAATAAAAGACAAACTGCTGCTACTGTTGCATTATATTAATGTTAAGTGTTATTCACACATGTAGCATACTTCTAATTACAAATTCTTGGATACAAAAGAAAAAGAAAACATGAAACTGATAAAATGTATATTATAAAAGAAAAGAAAATAAAATCAAAACGTATAAAAAATCTGTTAACAGGTAGACACAGAAAATTATAATAAAAAAGTACAAAGCTATTTTTAGCATTTCAGTATGTATACTTCAATTTTATTATCACTTACAGAACTAAAACAAACTATATAACTTAATGTTCTTTAAATAACGAATTTCCTTTTATTAATTCCATAGCGCAATAGTAGGAGAAAAAAGAATGTATATAAAAAGAGAAATTAAAATTATACCTGTCGTCCGACAGGCTTTTTTACTAGTTAAATAATAAAACAAATTTTCAATAAGATAAAAATTTTTAATTATATTTTTTTAGTACCTAGTTAAAAACCTTAAAAATTATAAAAAAATTTTACATACCTATTTTAAACTAACGAAAATTTAAAATACATAGGTACATTAGAAGACAATTTATGGAATTATTTTCTAACGATTTGAAAGTTTTGGAATAATGCAAGTAAAAAAATATAAAGCAAAAAAAAAAAAACAATGTCATTCTTCTTTTACTATCAATATTTATTTTATAATCAAAATATACACAAACTTGTCTAACTTTTTTGTTCTACGTGAATATTCTATGTATATAGTTACTTTATGATAGTAGTGGGATAATTGGATTCGACCATGGCAAGTAGCGTAAGATAAATCTAAGAAAATTTTTTGTATTGCCTCAATCTTATCAAGTGTATCATATAAAACGGAAACTAAACTTGACTAGCATATTCCAGGTTCGGTCTTACAAGACAAGTGTACAATGATTTAAGAACATAAGGATCTGAGAATTCCTTTGCAGAACGTTTTACAAATTCCAATAATGAATTAGCTTTATTCATAATACTGTTATAGTAAGCTTTAAAGCTAAATCAAAATACACTCCTAGGTCCTTAATTGAAATAACTTTTGGTAAACTAATACCATCTAAGTTATAATTGAAACGAATAGATTGGTGTGTTTAACATATCAATGCGTATTTATTTACATCAAGTTGTAAATTGGTAATAAGCTGTAATATTTTTAAAAAGTTTCAGAACATCAGTATAAACCTTAGTCCCACAATTAGAAATGATAGAAGAAACATGATTTACAGATAAGATAAAAAGTTGAGAACCAAGGTGGCTACCTTGTGGAACTCCCGAATTTTCCAGGAAAGGTTCTGGAATTACATTTTTAAATAGAGCTAACTAGAGCTACCGAAATGAAATAGAAGTATTTAATATCATTAAACTGCTAAAAAATAGTTCACCAGGATTTGATGGTATAACAGCATCAAATCTAAAGCATGTGGCAACTATTATGTGGCACTCAAGCACATATTTTTAATAAATAATTGTTTGAACTGGTATTTATTCTGAATGTTTAAAATCAAGTATGGTTGTGCCAATATACAAATCAGGGTCAACTTGAGATGTATCAAATTACAGGCCTATAACTTTAACAAGTTGTTTGGGGGAAAAATATTTAAAAAAATAAATAAATAATAGAATGCAGAATTTTATTCAAAAGGTAGTAGGTTTTGATGATAATCAACTTGGGTTTCAAAAAGATATTCAAACCGATTCTGCAATTTTAGCATCAGTCAACTTTATAGTAAGCAAATTAGATGCAGGGAACTATGCATGTTCATATTCTAAGATTAAAAAAAAGCATTCGATACAGTAGATCATAAAATCCTGTTAAACGGACTCTATAAAATCGATATAAGAAAAGCTTTAGATATTCTTAGAACTTATTTACAAAATAGGAAAATAACTACAAGAATTAATATGTATTAAGTGACTAGCGTACTATAAATAAATAAAGCTGATATAAATCTAAAAATATTAATAAATAATGTCCAAATCGAAAGAGTTGATACATATAAATACCTTGGTGTAATAATTGATGAAAAACTGAGATGAGAAAATCATAGCAATAAAATAGCAACAAAAATTGCACCATTGTTAGGTGCCATAAAAAAAAATGGAATTAAACTAAAAAGCAAACAGCCAATAATATATTTCATGCTCATAATTGTCACATATTAGGTATAATATTTGTGTGCAGTTGCTCTACATGACTGAAAAAAAAGATTAGCACTTTTAATTAACAAAGCTATAAAAAACAAGTTTAGCTGGCTGACACCAACAGGCGAAATTTATTAAAAAACGGGTTATTTGATGCTTCCAGAAATTATTGTTATGAAAAAGCCAAATTAATTTTTAAACTGGAAAAAGCAATTTACAGGAAGAATATTCACATTACCAGAAGAAAGAGTTTACACAACTATAAGACCAGAAGCCTGAACTATTAAAATCATACAGATCTAGAACGGAGTTATCTCACATCAGCGGACTATAATCATCTATAAGAATCTGAAATAAGCTATTACATGATCTTAACAGAGCTCTAACATCAAATTGTTTGTTAAAAATCTAAAGTGCTTACTAAAGCGTGATACCATATTGCTTGACAGCGTCATGCAGAATAAATAATTGTATTAAATAAATAATGTAATTATTATTTTAACTTTAATAAGTACATTTACATAACTTATATATTATATTATATTATATACGTATAAATGCATATTTTTGCTTTGCTTTATTTAGTTTAGTTTAAGGTTAATCCAACGCCACAACACCGAATATATTATCACAGAAAATAATATTATTCCATTTAGAAGTAAATATTAGGTTCAATTGTTTATCTTTAAAATTGCGACAGTGAGAAACCCGTTGTAATTTGTTGGTATTTAAACCATCAATAAATTGCGAATCACGAACACTCACTGAAGAATCAGGAATTAAAAAAGAGTCTTCGTCATGAATGATGCAAGTTATATTAGAAAAATTAAAATCTCCACAAGAATTAGCTCATAATTAGGAAAAAAATTACAGCAAATCGAATCTATTACGTTTAATAAATATAAGTATTTTAATTCGAAGATGGAATGTATGTATTAACAGTATTCATACTTTTATTTGGAAATTTTATGTTCAAACCTATTATTTCACGACAGTCTGCGTTAGAAATGAAATTTCATTTGTATTAAAAGAATTTCTAACGACTATCAATACTCTTCCCCCTTTAGGAATATACAAATTAGATACATTAAATTTAGAGTATCTGTCTTTTTTAAAAACAAAGTATGAGCTATCAAAAAGTTCAAGGTTGTTAATAGAAGAATTAAGCCAAGTTTCAGTTAAAGCAAATAGGTCAAAATTTTAATTTATTGGGTTAAGTACGTCTTGTCTTGCTTTTGTTCGAAGACCTTTGACATTTTGATAATATAATAATAAATATAACAAAATTTAAGGATCTCAATTAAAAATGTAGAGGTCTTATTTGAATTATTTTTTAACATGAAAAAATTTATTAAAATTATCATTTGAAACCTGTAAGTGATTGTAACAAATACTACTACAATGACAACGGTATGCCTTAAATTCGTCAGAAATATTTTTAGTAGGTATACATTTAGTTTCATGAAACTTAATTAATAATTTATATAATTCTTTGTATTCGGTTGGTAAACCTTGAAATAATACTATCTATAATAATACTTCGTTATATAGTTATTTCTCGTTTTATAGATATTTTGTAGGTATTAAGACTTCTTCTAAAGAAATAAAACAACGAAGGCATTAACTCATGATTTTCCATTGTGAATGTGTACGATTTAGCTTAATTTAAGAAGAACATTAACATATTTCTTTTAAATATCCCATCCAATTTCTCCCATCCCCTATAATCCCTGAATCCTATTATTTTCACAAAATTTATTCCTAATAATCTTTTCACATCCTTATTCTCTGAATAGGTTGTGATGTTTTGCATAATTAAAAAAAAATCCGGTCGCTGTAATAAATGAACCCTGTAAACCACAATGTCAACGGTGTTGCAGTTAAAAAGGAAGGCTCTATTAGAGTGAAACTTAAAGCCACTGTGGCATTAAGTAGAATTATTCTCAATGCACGTCACCGATTCTATTTATAAGAACGTTGTTAAGTATTTTTGAGTTTTATACCTATAGCTTAAGCCGCTTTAACGAGAGTATAATTTGGTAAAGTTATTACACAAAAAAAAGAGACTTAAATTCTAAAAATAATATTGTTCTAATATATAATGTTCTAAAAAATTTGACTATCTTTCTAAACATATATATATATATATATATATATATATATATATATATATATATATTTAATGAAGTCAAGTAGCCAAAATTCGAGTTAATGGTGTCCTTCATATAGAAAACTGTACTTTTTTTGTACGATTTGAACTAAGTATGTTGTATGTATTCTGTATACTAATTAAAAAGCATGAATACATGATATGTAAAACAAAATTGAACATATCATAATTCATAAGTTTAGAATCTATATTATATTATATTGAAACTGCAAAAAAGTACAAAATAATAGTCAAGTTGACAGAAGGCAAATTTTTTTTTTAAATCTCAATTTAAAGATTTATAACATACCTACATAAATATAAAAATTATTTACTACATAGAATAAAAGTTTTTTCAATAAATCTAAAAATAGTTTTAACTATTGATAAATTTTTCTTCACCTTATTCAATTTTTTAAATTTAATAGCTACATAGGTATAAGTAAGGAAGTACATTGCTTGTGTTACTTTATGAGGAGTAAAACTCTTTTCTTCTCTCAACTACTGTGAACTGCACCAGCTCTTGTAAAAAGAGTAGATGAGAGGAGTAGATAATTAAATAATTTTCCAGATGGCTTTAATTAAAATTTTTCAAAATAAATATATTTTCATAAATGGATCATATTTTTTTATTTGATAACCAATAAGCCACTTACCTCTTCCATTTTAATAAATATTCTTTATATTTATAACAGCAATAAATCTTTTAATTTTCACTTTATTTTCAATATATTTCATTTCAAATATTCTAATGTTTGACAATTAATTAATATACTGCTGAAACAAAAATTGGCGTTCCATTTACAAACCTACTCCTATCTACTTTTCATCTACATTTTTTGTTTAAAACAAACACGCGTGCATTATATAAAATTCGTTCGTTATGTCAAAGTAAAAGTAAAAAATAGTTTTTTTATTATAAAAAAAACATTATTCGATGTTTCAAATTTAAAATAAACTTTCCAATTATTAGGGCTTAACCTAAATCAAAATATACGACGCACAATTTTTATACGGCAGTACATCAATACGTCTATCTACATATCCGTAAATCGATACGCGGGTACAGTATTTAATTTATCGAAAAATATTTATTTGCATTTTTTAATTTAGTACATAAAATATTTTTAATTTTCTATTATAGGTATTTTGAATTATTTTGAATATAAGATGTTTTTTAATAAATAAAAATTATTTTAAAAAAGTATTATTTTTTAAAACATAATTTTAGAAATATTAGAAAAATCAATAATAATATTTTTATACATTTTATCAATTTGTAAATTTTGAAAATCTGAGGTACAGTACATCGCGTTACCCGTATTTTGCCTGCTCTCATGTAAATTCATGTATCATGTATATAGAAATTATTTATTTAGGTTGGGTCCTAAAGAACAAATAATTTTCAATTATTATTTTAAAATATTTTATTTTTAAAACGTAATCGTAGTAACATAAGAAAAAACAATTACCATATTTTTATACGTTTTGTCAATTTTTAAATTATAAAAATTCGAGGTACAGTACGTTGCGTATGCTTTCATTTTAATTTATTTACATAGCTACTTATTACAAAATTTTTTCACAGAAATTGTACCCCGTAGGCATTGATTTTGGTTGAACCCCCCTAAGGAATATATATTTTTTTTAGTGTTTCTGCAAGCATATAAGTATGTTTTAATAAACAAATATTTTACAAAAATAGTTCCTAAGGTCCTAAGTAACAAATCATTTAAATTAAAAATTATTACAAAATATATTTCAAATGTCGGTTTTTTTATTTTTCAAAAAACTTAACAAAAAGCAACAACAATATACGATATTACTAAATATTTTTATTTAGCAAAACAAAAAAAAATACAGTACTTTTCGCTTAAAACGACCATGAAGGGATGGAAAATATTCGTCGTAATAAACAAATGTAGTTTTAAAAGAATGCTGCGAATTTTGAAAAATTAGTTATAAGACTTGAACATTGTATAATGTGCTAATTCTAGGATGGACTTTTGGAACTCATTTGCTAGAGTTTTATTTCAGCCTCAAGCCTTTGTATAATGCTTTTTTTCTAATGAAAATTTTTTTTTGTATTTTTGATGCGTTGATTTAGATGATTTTTTTATATATAAAGCTAAATTAAAAATACTTAATTAATCACCAAGGTTACTATAGATATAATTAGTTTAAATAAAAGAAATATGAATTTAATAGATACATAGAAGTTACAGAACTGCGAGTTACAACCGAAAATGAATTACATTTACACAGAAAGTCGGCGAATAATATTAGAGTCATAAACCACAACTTTGAACCGCGTGACCGTTATATATAAATTAACGTTAAATTTATGACGGATTTTCACCTGGGAAAACTCAATATTCAAAATATCATTGAATATGAAAACAAAAAAAACCTTTCTTTTGGTTGTTTTTTCATTAAAATTGCTCAAATAGTTTTCCCTGAAAAGGGAAGTTTATATTTGTATGGGAAAAAATAAGCCGATTAAATATTATGATGTATTATTTTGTATCTTATCCGCGAATGTTTCTATGCTAGTATTTTTTTCCAGCATCAACTCATGTCCAATACAAGTGTTATACATAAACTTCATACTAGGCCGTTTAGAACCGTTTTCACATCATATTCACTGAGATAATAATTTTTATAAAGGTTTTACCACATTTTATTTATATAAACATGCCAAAATATCGCTTAAATACAACTAACCATCCTTTCCTTTTTTGTATTAATCAAAATTCTTATAACAGCAAAATGATACTTGTGAAAAATATTGCTATTAGCATTCTCAAAAGATAATTATTTTAATTTTGCCAAAATTCCAAAAAAAAACATGTCTTTAGGTTAAACGTTAATATTCCAGTTTGAGTCCGTAAATTATTTGACATGTTCTGATTTCTGTTAAAAATTCATTTATAGTTAAAATATTAAGCCATGCATTTTGCTTTGATCAATTGTGAAATTTATATTCAATTTATATATATATTACATTGTGTTTACAAAGATGAATCCACCAAATTGCTAAGATTTCTTCTTCGGGATCTACATCCATTTGTTCTTTCGTTCTGTTTAATGTTTCATAATATAATCAATGTTTTATAATACACTTGCCTTTTGGTCTGACTTATATTTAATTAGTCCGCGAAAATTTACACACCTAATTCTTATAACAAATTATAAAATTAATATTTAAATTATTACTAGGAACCAGACAAAGAACAATAGTATAAAAAAAAAAAAAAAACAAAATATGTAATTATATCACGGAAAAAAAAATATTTTACACAATTGATTAATTTTAATTTAAATTAGAAATTTTATCTATGGATTATTTATTAGGTGGTAGATTTTCAATAGGTTCTATTTCGAAATTTGGTTTGATATGCTTTTAATATTATATGTATGTATGTAATATTTTTTAATCTGACCAATGGCGTAGTGGTAAAGACGCCGCCTTTCATGTGGAGATCTCGGGTTCAAACCCCGGTCAGATCATATCTAATAAAAAAATATCGTAAAAATTGTATAATTATATCGTAATAGTTTATATCGTAATATAAAATAAGATTTAATAAAAATATATAAATAATTCTTGTGTAAGATTATAAATGGCGCACAAAGTTAACATTTGCGCATTCATATTTCATAACCTTATACAATAGCTACAGCCGAGTAATCAACGGCTTAGTGAATATTATGATTAAAAAAAAAAAAAATGTAATATTTTAACTAAAAAAATTGTTTTTTTTTTTTGTTTTAGAGGCAGATCAATTTAGAACTAATTGCAAAGTAACAACAAAATATTATTTAGTTGAATAAGTATTTTTCATTCAAACTGTATTTTATGTTAGTTTAGATAAAGATCCCCAATTCTAAAAAAAAATTACTAAAACCAGTTGAAAATATACTATTAGGTTATTTAAAGAAAGGTTTTTTTTTTCATATTACGGTAATTTTTTTTAAAATATTGCCTTTTTTTAGGTAAAAACCGTGATAAATTTAACATAAAATGGTCACGTGGTTCAACGTTGTGACTTAAAACTTCAGTATTATGCACCGACTTTCTGTAGAAATGTAATTCCTTTTCAGTTGCGACTCACGGCTCAATTAAAATATTATAGACTTATATCTTTCTTTTATTTATATTTAGTTCAAATGTTCACTGAATTAGGAAATTAAAATCTTTTTATTTTAGAATTTTAAGAAAAAAAAGGGAATTAGAATTTAGAAGAAATAAAATTTTGATGAAAAAAT
Source organism: Dolichopus griseipennis (assembly GCA_963082915.1). Classification (NCBI taxonomy): domain Eukaryota; kingdom Metazoa; phylum Arthropoda; class Insecta; order Diptera; family Dolichopodidae; genus Dolichopus; species Dolichopus griseipennis. The sequence goes on along the minus strand of OY720444.1, from coordinate 47,349,401 downwards.
AATGTTCGAGAAGGCAATACAATTTTGTTTGTATATTTTGTTATTGTTTTTGTGGTTCGTTTTTGTTTTTGTTTAAAAATAAACATTTTTTGTGACATCGTGATTTGCAATATTTTTTTGCATAGCTACTACACATTGTCGTTGTTTTTTTTTTGTAAATAAAAATCCGGACTTCATTTTTTAAATAAAATTATGTGAGTGGTTGTAATCAAGTTTGTAATACAAACAAAGCATGTTATGATAAAAATATATTTATAAATTTAAAAAATTATCTTTCTTAAGACAAATAACAAAGGTATTTAAATACTTTGATCCTTAATAATTAAATATTTTATTTAATATTTAAAACATCGAATTATTTTTATTCTAACAAAACTATTTTTAGTTTTACATAACAAACGTTTCTTTTGTAATAAACATTTGTTTGGCTGAAGAACCTAATGACTATACGTAGAGACATCTTTTTCTTATTACTAAAAATTTTTTGAATAAGAATGCATTACCAAACGCATAAAATAATTCAACTTGATTTTCATTTAACTAATCACTATTTGCCGTAGACCTGGTGCTATTCAATTTGGCGCCCTGTACATTTTTGAAAAATTTCGCCCCTTCACCTTAAAATTAATGAAACAAACCGTTTCCGCATCACCGTGAGGTAGGCTTTTTTAATTTTTTATACAGGTTCCCCAATAGTCTATTCCTCTTTTCCTAGTTAGCCTAAAAAAATATAACTATAATTTAAATAAACCTAACTTTCCTAGCTTTTAACTTTGCGAATTTCTTAATAAGATCATCATAATCTAAAGCTTCAACTAATTCTTTTCCTATAGATAAAATTGAGAAACCGACCAGTCTATCTTATGTCATTGTCGTTCGTAAGTACGTTTTTATTAATTTTAATTTAGAAAAACTACGATCACCTGAAGCTACATTTATTGGTAGGGTGTTTAAAATTTTAATGGCTACTACGGAATTCGGAAATATTAGATCTAAACCGGATTGAAATATGTAATTTAAAACATCTAAACTAGATTGATTCGGTTTGACAAGTGGCGATAAAACTAACAATTCTATGTATAACTCCTCACCATTTAAGTCTTTTGATTCATTTAAGGACAAAGCAGAATCTACCTTTTCACATAATTCTTGTAAATTTTTTAAATTTGAAGCCTCACTTATGTTATTTAAGAAAAAATTACAATACATACAAATTCTAATAAGCGAACTATATGGAATATTATCTGACTTTTTTGCAAGTTTTTTTTTTGCACGTTCGTGGCTGGCTTATATTGCACTTTATGTATTGTACTTCACATACCTATGATTTTTGTGTTCAATATGTATTGTAGTATGCAGTAGAGACTGTGTAGAGCATTTGCAGTTGTGTTATGTGTAGACTGCAGAATAGAATGTATAGTTACTTTAAATGTAAATATGTATTTGCATTTACAATTATATATTAAAGGGAAAATTAATATTTAAAATGCGAAAGTTATATCATGTAATATGTAATTTTAAAAATTTTTTTTTGGAATTTTTTTAGCGCCCTGTGGAACTGCCCAAGTTGAACATATAGAAGGACCGGCTCCGCTATTTGGTTTCCTTAACAGAAGTAAATTGAGAGCAAATAATAAATAATCCTCAACGTACAAAACCAGCATTTTTTCAATTCAACCAACAAGACCTTTCTGCTTATAATTTATTGCATTCCAAACTTCTTACCGATCTAAGTGAAATGTAGACGGAAAGAATGTGTGCAAACTGTTAAGTTTTTCATGGTTGCTATTAAGTGTCTATCTTTTCCATTTAAAACTGCTTTTATAACATGTTTCACGTGCAAAATAATTTGAACATTTGCAAGCATAAAATAATATTTATAACTAATGGAAATGAATGGTGGGATTTTTTAAGTGAAGCCGACAAAGTTCATTTTGATTGCGGCAGTTATTTAGTTTCGTTTGTAGTTTGATTGAATACGTATTTTACTTTTACTTTGGAATGAAGTTAAATACTTCTATAAAAATTTTCTTATGGACTTTAATGAGGATATTCCATTAATAAAACGCTTACTGAAATTACAAAAATATTTATAACAGGTTTATCAACTCTAAGTCTTAATTAGAATAAAATCATTGATTGTAAATTTCAAAATCAATATTTTAGTCCTATAGCGGAAGAACTATTAATTATATCGTTAAAGTCTTACAAAAAATTAAGTTCTGGTACCAGAGCAGGAAAAACTTTGCATAATATTTTTTAAAATTCCAATTTCGCGTTTGAAAAGTTCTACTTCAAGCTGAAGTTCGAATGACACTTCGTTTAATATTATAGATGAAATTCCAATGTATCAAGTATTATTTTAAAATCAACTAATAAATTGTAATGGAATATTATGAATGAAAATGCAAATAAAATTTTTTGTGTGATTTTTTGAAATCCTAAATTTCAGGATTTAATTCCTTAATTTTTTAATTTTATTTATGCTATTGCTGTATCAAATTATTGCCCGCTTTAGGAATAAAAATAAAATATAGGAATAAAAATAAATAATAGCCATAGGAATAAAAATAAAAAATAAAAAAAGTTTAATAAGGTTTTTAGAATTGAATTTTTTTTTTTTCAAGCGAATTTCAAGCGCAACAATCGCTTGAGTAGTTGATAAAGTTGTTGTGATAATTTTTATTACGCTTAGAAAAAAAAAACAATTATTTTTCTTGTAATATTAATGTAATATAAATTACACAAAATTAATTTTTTTTGGAAATGTTTTGGAAATTCAAACGCAACAATAGCTCGCAATGGCACAGGACATTATTTTTCGGAGAAACTAGATTTAAACAGAAAAACCCCATTAACAACCGACTCAAAATTGATTGAATTTTTTTATCTTACTAATATGCATAGGGCTAGCATACATCCCTATTCTAAGTTACTTCGTAAGTCATACAGCCAAGTCGAAATGATCCACGAAAAACAGTTCTCAATTCCGAAAAACAATTTTAATTAATTTCTTAAAATGGCTTTTTGAATTCCTAAACGTTAAACCCAACTTCACAAATCTAAGAAAGAAAAATTCATTCGTACTAATCCATATTAGTAGTACATACAAACTTGTAATCAAAAATAAAATTAATGTGTTTTGAATAAAGAGCTTATATCTTGTTGCTCTTTTTTTGTTTTTTCTTTATGTTAACAAAAAAAAAAAATTCAATATAAAAACTACTGTCAGTAGACAAAGATTTTAGCCTGGCTGTCAAATCTTATATTTATGTAAGTTTAAGTTTGAAAATATAAGTCAATTCTTTAGACTGTATTATTTTAATAAATTAAATTAATAATAAAACTAAAAGTAACTCGTGAATTTAGTACATTTAATATATCAGTGAAAGATATAAATATATATACAAAAAAATAATTAAAATTAAATTAAAAATATATTTTAATTGTTGGTAGATCGAAAATTTTTAAATTTCTTGTTTTAAAGTTTTTATCATTTACTTTCTCTATGTTGTGTAAAATTCCAATTTGCATATTGCTTATAATTGAATTAATTAAAATTAATTATAATTGTTTTTTTTTTCTCTTCATGTATTTCATAGTCGACACAATCAAATTCTTTTTGTAGGTCTAAAAAATGCATGAAACAAATTAGCTGTTTTCAATATTATTCGTTATGTAAAATTGTTAGACTGAGACAGGCAGCTGTAGTGTTCGACTTATTCTCAAACCCGTATTGCTCTTCATGTAAAATATTATTATAGGTAAAAAATAGGTTAATTAAATAGGTTTTACTATTGTTTCAAAAATTTTTGATAAAGTACTAAATAAAAAAATCGGGCGATAATTAGATGGGTCAGTTATTTAACCGCTTTTGTGAACTATTGCAATTTAAGAACTAGGAAAAAAAGAATTTTGTATTTAAATATTTATTAATTTGACCATAATTGCTGTTAACTGAGAAGAAAATTTTGTAATAATATTTTAATTCAGAGTCTAAGTTTTTTGAGAAATACATTTTTTTAACTTTTAGAACTAATTGATCTGAAGTTCTCATTTTTTTATTACACAGAACCCGAGTATTATCATTATAAATACGAGAGTATTTATGGTGGGAGTCTCTAATTTTTATTTAATCACATCCATATTTTATGACTTCCATATTTGATGGAATGTGATAACGATGTTATAAAATCTTGTAAAACCGCGACAAAGTGATCGAAATCGACATAAAGAGCTAGATTTGACCAAAAATTATCTAATTTAATATTGTCATAGTCAAAAACTGTTTTAGTTCCTGTATTAACTCAATGTAGATTTTAGATTCATGTTAATGAACATCTCATGATCAGAGGTACTGGTTATCACAAAATTGTTTTGGTATTTATCCAAGTCTGTTATAAAGTGGTCAATAACTGTTTTAGCCGAATTGCTAATTCTAGTAGCGTATTCAGGAGTTATTTTATCTAATATATAAAGATGAAAATTTGTTTGTTTGTTTGTTTGTCCAGGATTCACGTGAAAACCACTAATCAGATTATCACCAAATTTTACAAGAATAATTCTGGGAACCCGGGAGGTGACAATTGTTTTTAATTTGTGTCAAAATTTTGTTTCCGATTTGTGTCAATTTTTACACGGGAGTTTTGCAGTCGAAAAGAGAGCCTGACACAAATTTTTGTTGAGTTTGGTTAACCCGTTTGGGCACGTGGTTGCAATGAAGGTTTTTCAATATTTTTGATGTCCAGCTGAAACAGTTTGACCGATTGACTTGAAATTTTGCATAAATTTTCCTGTTAACTAACGTAATTAGTTGTATAAAGTTGGTTGGAATTAATTAACTTACTTCGGACCGGCGGGCTTTTTGTTTCCGATTTGGGTCCAATTTTACAGGTTGATTTTGCAGTCCAAAAGAGAGGAAAAATTTTAGGTAAGTTTGATTAACCGGTTTTCCACGACGACGCCATGAAGTTTTCTATAAATTTTATTTTCTTAAACGATTAAATGAATTTTTATTTATAAAAGCCCAACGGTTTAATTTGGTTTTGACCTGTTTACCTGTTTTGCACAAAGATTCAATGAACTTTAAATTTTTGATATATACCTTTATTCCAAAAGCTCACTTAATTATTAGACTATTTTTTTTGCTCTCCTCTAATAGTGCAAAAGCAAAATGAGATAATGTTAATAATATATATATAAAGCTAATAAAGAATACGAATATTAATATCCTTAAATTTAAATAACATAACATTTTCCTTCTCTACACTTTTCGTAAGTCCTTGTTTTTTATCTACTTTGCAGTTGTTGTTCTTTAAAAATATATTTCAGTGTAAAATTGCAGTTTTTTTTAAAAATCAAAAAATTCAATTTCGTTTATAACATAGTATTTTAAAACTTTTTTTTCCAAAAAAGAAGCCTACATTTCTCTAATAAAATCATAAAAAAACGAGGAAGAGCGTAGTAGAACTTTCAAGTAAGTACAAAACAAAATATAAGTTGAATAGCAGATTTTTAAACCTTTTCCAGACCATCGACTATATTTTACTTAAACTTTGGCCATTCAAGTTAACTCCTTTGACATAGTATATATATAGCCTTTTGACCTATAGTCAAACTAGTTACAATAAGTATAATAATACTTATATTTATAAGCTAATACTCGGTGCACGTTGCTCCGCCTCTCAATTGAGGATGAATTTAAGTTGATGTTACTGAAAAAAATTAACACAAAAATTACACATGGTGTACATGTTAATTTTAAAATGTAATAAAGCAAGTTCAAACCTTATTTTTTTAACTAATTATTTTAGCAATTTGTTAACAAATTTATCAATTTTAACTTGAAACTCTTCATAATTATTAACAAGCGTAAAAATTTTAATTCAGTTTACATTATTCGTCAAACCCACCTTCCTCAAGTCAATGGTCAAGGAGCACCACGTATAGAAAAATTAGAGATAATCGTTCAAACTGCTTTAGAACCTTTTTTTAAAAGTTTTCGCAATCGATTAAAAGAACTCGACAAAAAATTTTTTAAATTTTCCCTTACTTCAAAGAAGTATTACCTACTTCCAAAAATTTAACGTAATTTACTTCCAAATTTTGTTTTTGACCAATCGTAGGACCCTGTCGGAGCCTGTTATTAGATTCAAACCACCTTCACCCATACAAAATTTAAAGTCAATTGGTTAAACCGTTTCTGATTAACAGTAAAGTAACGATAAAATCTGTAAAAAGCTGCTGTATAGCAATGGGCTAACGGAATTCAACAAAACTTTTTTTGTGACTTTGACCAAGCATTATTTCGCAAAATTGGACGTAATATCCTTCTAAAATTTTTTTTTGGACAATTCCAAGTCTGTTAATAATGAACTCAATTCTGAAAGAGGAACACATATACCAAATTTGGAGTCTATCGGTTAAACCATTTCTATTTTATAGCAAAGTAACAAAAAAACCTATAAAGAGCTGTTGGGCCACAATGTGTTAACGGAACCGGAACTTGCGTTTTCTATCGGTTAAACCATTTCTATTTTATAGCAATGTAACGAAAAAACCTATAAAAAGCTGTTGGGCTAAATGATTTATCGTTACGTCGGATAAATCTGCTAGTTATATATAAGAAATCCGTTGCACAAAGTATTTGTGTATTTCGATACTTTGTCATTGTTGGTGTCAAGTAAGTTTAAATTTATATCGCCAAGTATTATGGAGTTCTTCCAATTTACTGATGAAATCCGATACAAGCGTCTCATGAGTCATTGCCATTGATATTATGGTTGCTTAACTATGTAACTAAAAAGTAAGTTTTATTATATTCTTCTGCAAATATAAAATTGGAATTAATATTTTCACTAATATATACAGCTACCCGTCCGTATGGCTGAAGCCTATTTGAAAAATAAAGCACATATACATTTATATTGAAAAAACATTTTTTTTCTTTCCAGAAGCCAAATTTGGGTTGGTACAATTATATGGATGGTAAAGTCATAAGATAAAATCAACGATTCTAAACTGCATAATTTATTATGAAGACTTTGAATATTAACATATATAATGTTAAGATTCGAATTATTGTTTATCATTTACAAGATTGCAAATCCCTGTCATATGCACCACGTCTTTATTAATGGAATTGTTCATCATAGCATTATCGAAGAAAATTAATCATTACAAAATAAGAGAAGAAAAAAAAAATAGCCAGAACGTAATGCAAAAAAGAAAAAACGATAAAAAAAGGTATATGATGATAAATAAAAAAAAAAGTTTTATTATTAGCAATAACATTAGTATTGCATTATAGCAATAGCATTTTTTTTTTACACGCTAACTAAACACTAGGAATGGATTCCTGTATACATAATATGTAAGTTTAGTTGAAAAGGGAAGGAAAGTAGGATATGAGGGGAATTAGGAGGTAGGTTGGAAATGAATCTGAAAAGATTCGTTTTGAATTTTTGCAAGTTGTAGTATGGGACATTATTAGAAGAGGGGAACACATTAGATGGAAGCATGTTCCACATCTTAGCAGTTCTAACGACAAATGAGTTTCCATAACCAGTTTTAAACCATTTTGGAATTTCCACGGTGTAGAAATGAGCACTTGCTTGCTCCTCTGGTGTTACGTTGGAATTGTTTAAGAGGAGGCATAATTGACTTTAGTTCAATAAAACAGAGAAAACAGTTTTTGTTGTGGACATTAAAATAACCTGCGACAGCTATCTCACATTCGGGATTCTTTTCCAGAATTTTATTGATAGTGTCGGATAATTCTCCAATGGCCACAGCAGTTTCCAGCTCACTGGCTTGGGGGTATCTATAAAATTCTGGAAAAGAATCCCGAATGAGATGTGGATGTGGAACATACAAAACAGAAAAATATTGAGGCATTTTCAACACGCAGTTTGACCCAGAGATAATGAAAAATTGGGTTGGAGCTCTTAAGATCATGAAGGGTGTTGAAAGAAACATTAGATCATATATATAAAGCCACTCCTCGATGAGGGATGAAAAGCGGAACAAGTGTATAGCCGTTGATATTATAATTAGTATCATCACCTACAACTTGTGTCTCGCTTAGTGCAAGTATAGCTGGTCTTTCTGAGTTAAAATGGCCTTCAACGGATTGGAAATTATATGCTAAGCCTCTTATATTACTAAATTGTAATAGAAAATTGTTCTCCATTAACTTCAACTTGCGGGCGGAATAGGAGGGAAATTTGAAAATATTTATATTAAAATTTCAGAAAACATCCATCACACATTGAACATACATAGTAATTAAAGTTAAAAAAAAAAAAAAAAAAAAAGTAGACTATTATTAAAAACAAAAAACAAAAAAAAAACCAAAAAAAAATTAGATTATTATTAGCAAAACATTGATTTTAATATAGCTTTGATGTTAGAAAATAAAGGGACCATGTCGTGTTTATAATGTAAAACAACTTCATATTTAAATAGGAGATGATAATTCCTTTTTTAGTAAAGATTGAAAGTAAAGTATTGAATTTTATGTTGCTCACGAAAAGCGAGCCATTTATTTTTAATTTTTAAGCTCTATACTTTGTAAGTATATGTTTGTAAAAAACAAGATTTAAATTAAAATTGGTTTATAAACAGGTATTACAGGTATTTTGCCTTAAATTTTTAACCAAATCATTACAATTTTTAATTCTTTTGTTTCTCATTTCGATGCATCGTTATCGTAAACAAAATCCTAAACAATTTTATATTTTAAATGTCTATGAGCTTACTATGCATTAGTATAATACTTTTAAATAATATCGCAATATATAATATTATTTTATGTATCTAAATAAATATCCGTGGTACAAATTCATCATAAAAATTTGCGACAATAAAAAAGCATTATCTATATCTGTGTACTTATATATTTGTATCAAAATATGTATAAATTTATAATTCACAAAGTTAACCTCGATATTAAAAAATCCTCAATCCATTTACAGAAAGGAACACCAAGCATTTGTTCAAAAGAGCAGAATGCCATACTCGATCAAAGGCCTTTAAGATTTCCAGAGCAACAACCTCAGATTCACCGCAACAAAAAATACTGGTGTTGAGCTTTTCGGTGGGGTATTTCAAAAGATCAGCTGTAGATCTTTGGCTTTTGAAACCATATTGCCTATCATGCAAAATACCTCTTTACACTTTTCGCAAAAGTCCAAAAAGAACGATTGCAAACGACTGAACGACTGATTAATAATTCTCTTGCAATTATTCCTGACAACTTTATAGCTCGCAAATGAGGACTCAGACGCATTTTCCTTGTACATTTTGAAATTCTCTTCCTTGGATTGAATTACTTCCCTGCAGATGTCATTAAACCAGAATTTGGAATAAATTTTTACTGATTTGTATGAGCTAGGAATAAAAAGTTTCATTCCTAGCATAGTTATTTTACTAATGGCATCAGCAGCAAAGTCAACGTTCCTATCATGGAAGCACATTGACCAATATAAACCTCCTAAAAAGCTATTCAGACCTACCCAGTCAGCCCGGTTATAGTGCCAGATTAACCTTTTAAGAATAGAGTTTCGATTGGGCGATGAACCCATTGAAAAACTGGATTTGACAAGGCAATGGTCGGAGCCGCCAATTGGGGAACTAACAGAAATATTGTATTTTTCTGGGTTTGAAGTCAAGAACAAGTCCAAAAGATGTTTATTTTGATTGTCTCGGTCTGGAATCGAGTTGAGCTCGTTACAAGTAGAGAGAGTTGAAATAAGTTTGAAAATTGTTCAACCTGTTTGCCTTCCGGACTATTGTGACTTGAGAGATGGAGCCAGTTTTTGTTGTGGACATTAAAATAACCTGCGACAGCTATTTCACATTCGGGATTCTTTTCCAGAATTTTGTTGATAGTGTCGGATAATTCTCCAATGGCCACAGCAGTTTCCAGCTCACTGGCTTGGGGGTATCTATATACAAAACAGAAAAATATTGAGGCATTTTCAACACGCATTTTGACCCAGAGATAATGAAAAATCGGGTTGGAGCTCTTAAGATCATGAAGGGTGTTGAAAGAAACATTAGATCATACATATAAAGCCACTCCTCGATGAGGGATGAAAAGCGGAACAAGTGTATAGCCGTTGATATTATAATTAGTATCATCACCTACAACTTGTGTCTCGGTTAGTGCAAGTATAGCTGGTCTTTCTGAGTTAAGATGGCCTTCAACGGATTGGAAATTATATGCTAAGCCTCTTATATTACTAAATTGTAATAGAAAATTGTTCTCCATTAACTTCAACTTGCGGGCGGAATAGGAGGGAAATTTGAAAATATTTATATTAAAATTTCAGAAAACATCCATCACACATTGAACATACATAGTAATTAAAATTAAAAAAAAAAAAAAAAAAAAAATAGACTATTATTAAAAACAAAAAACAAAAAAAAAACCAAAAAAAAAATTGATTATTATTAGCAAAACATTGATTTTAATATTGCTTTGATGTAAGAAAATAAAGGGACCATGTCGTGTTTATAATGTAAAACAACTTCATATTTAAATGGGAGATGATAATTCCTTTTTTAGTAAAGATTGAAAGTAGAGTATTGAATTTTATGTTGCTCACGAAAAGCGAGCCATTTATTTTTAATTTTTAAGCTCTATACTTTGTAGGCATTTCAGAAAAATGTTTGTAGGTGCTCGTTTGTAAATATGTACTGGCCGCCACAACAAAAGTATTTTTATGTTATATTTTTGAATTGAAAAGTATATGTTTGTAAAAAACAAGATTTAAATTAAAATTGGTTTATAAACAGGTATTACAGGTATTTTGCCTTAAATTTTTAACCAAATCATTACAATTTTTAATTTTTTTGTTTCTCATTTCGATGCATCGTTATCGTAAACAAAATCCTAAACAATTTTATATTTTAAATGTCTATGAGCTTACTATGCATTAGTATAATACTTTTCGTAATATATAATCGCAATATATAATATTATTTTATGGATCTAAATAAATATCCGTGGTACAAATTCATCATAAAAATTTGCGACAATAAAAAAGCATTATCTATATCTGTGTATATATTTGTATTAAAATATGTATAAATTTATAATTCACAAAGTTAACCTCGATATTAACGGCTACTCACTTTTTATACATTTCGCTCCCAAAAGAGGCATTGCCATCTACATAAAAAAGGCATTGCTTTCAACACTCTTGTCAATAATAAATCTTCTAGCTCAACTTTCCATTACATTTGGGTCAAAATCCATGTTAAAAAGCATGTTATATATTTCTGTTTTCTATACAGATCACATAATTCAAGTGAGCAGGAGACTGTTATAGAAATTGAAAACCTTTCAAACCAGATCAATGAAATTTTCGATTGTTATTCTGAAACTGAAATTGTTCTGGGGGGAGATTTTAATGTTCATAACAAAGACTGGCTGCACTTTTCCAGTAGCTCTTCTCCGAGTCAAAACTCGATTAGGAAACAAGTTGAATTATGTTCCACTCTATTTGACCTTTCTCAACTTTTTAAAAATCCCACTAGAATTCCTGACCGTGCAGATCAAGTAGGTCATCTCTTGGATCTGTTTCTAACCACCCACCCTGCAAAGTATGTAATTTCGGTTGGTTACCCCCTGGAGGCTCTGATTACTGTTTGGTCAATACAAGCGTCTAGGCAAGCTCGGTGGCCAACGAAAGACCCTTTCCCAAAAAAAATAGTAAGGTGCTAACAATTTTTACAAAACCTTTGGTTGGTTACTGTGCTTCCGTAGTAGGAATGACAACTTTGATGCAAACGCGATTAGTGAAACTATTTTACTTGGAATGAGATTATTTATACCTCTCTCCATGAAATCTATTAAGCGGAAACCCAAAACTTAGTTTAAATGTATTTGAAAAGAAGCCATTCTAAAAAAAGAGTAAGCCCCGATACAGATGGTTCGGAACAGATGCAAGAGAGTTATCAATAAGCAAAAGTTGAAACGAAAACTAATCCACATGCTAAGAATAGCAAATCCTTTTGGACTTTTAGAACAAATTTAAAAGAAAACAATAGCGGGTCTTCGTTTCCTCCACTTGTTAATATAAGCAACCACATTGTATCAGATTTCAAAGAAAAAGCGAAATCGTTTAAAAACAAAAAAAGCTAAAAACGGTTGGCTTCTAACTCGTCACTGCCTCAGTCAACTCAAAGATCTACATCTGTTCCAGAAGTTGGCTGCTCCTTTGGTAAAATATACGAGCAGTGATGAAAATCTTGATACTTTATAAATATTTTTGATATTTAATAAAGCTTTCCTTAACTTAACTAAGGTTAAAATTGATATTGTTAGGAACATTCCTGACTGATAATTTGATATTAAATAATAACTATTTTTCAAAATTTGGAAAAATTTGTAAAACAAAAAAATTAATTTTTAAGAAGAAACAAAGTAAATTAAAAATTAGGTAAAATAATTAAAAAAGGGCAATATATGTGGGTAATTTTTCAAATTAAATAAATTAAAATATTATCACCCCGATTCTTGAAGGCGTAGCATATGATGAGTATCAGAAAAGTTATGATTGGCAATTCTTTAAGACTCAAAAGTGATTTTGACGGCATGTTGTCAATTTGACGTGATGTCCATGTCAGTTGGCAAAATCATCACGTTGGGCAATTCTTGAAGGCGTATCATACGAAGTGATAGCAATTTGGTATCACTTCTAAATTTGCCTACGAAGAGATAACATGTCCAATTTTTTTTTTCAAATTTTAAATGTTAATAAACCAAAATGAAAAGGCTAGAAATTAATTTTAATGTAATAGCACCATAAAGAAATCATATACATAGAGTATTTAAATTCTTTGCATTATGTCCCAAAACTGAGAAAGTTCTAGTACCTAGAGGGTGGCAAAATATATACCATGTAAAACACCTGGTTTTATACTTAGTACACATGGTATATTCTTTTAAAAAAAGAAGTTCATTTTTTTATTTTTGTTTATATTTTTATATTGTATTTGATTATTTTTACTTTATCAAATTATTGCTACATAAGAAATTAAAAACAGGCTTTTAATCAATGTCAGACTTTTAGCAGAAATCCAATAATTGCGTTTAAGATTTTATTTAAGAAAAACTATTCAATTGTAGGAACCAGCACCTGTTCTAAAGAAATTAAACAACTTATGCCTACATTCACAATTTAACAACGGGAAATAAGGAGGGCAACAGATACTCATCCCTGCACAGTTAAGCTAACCAGATGGCATAAGACGGCTTATGAAAATTCGTTTTTCATGTGCTCATCACGTCTATGGAACCATATTTTTTCTTTTCTATTTAAAACCTAACTGTTCAACTATTAGGCTAATAAGCCTGTCTATGCCATAGGTACATGTTGGACTAAGGGCAACAACTACTTTTCTTTATTCTTTATTATGCTCTTTACTTCACTTTAAAAAATCAAACAAAAATAGAATATATCCCGTTTGAAAGATTAAGAAGTTTTAATATGAAAAGAAAATTTAATTTAATGCTTAAAATCTTATATTAGTTCTATCGTAAAACATAATTAATGAAATTAATTTCATAATACTTAAAACTTTTTCTAATTAATATATCTATTCAAAAATATGTATATGAAATAATTGTATTTATAAAATGCAATTACAAAATTACAAATTTAGAACTTTTCATATAAATCAATCATATTTTACACACATGCAGAAATTTCTTCTCTTCAGGATTATTAATTTTTGTTGAATTGCAGTTATTGTTGAATGATAATCAAAGTACCTTTGATTAATTATTTCAATTTTAAATAATTAATTATTCTTTTAATTTACTTATTTTTTTATGTTAAACAATTTAATTTTTAATAGATAATTCCCGACGACACGTGCTTGCTATATGAAGGTATTAATAGAAATAAAGTCTTATTAAATAAATTAACGATGATTCGGTATATTTTCATTATACGCCTATGTTAACAAGATGACCATTAAATAAAAAATAATGGTCAAAATAAAATTTGTCATTTTAAAAATTAAACAAACAAAAAATCGCACCGAATATTGTTCTAACTAAATAATCCAGCGCGTGAGTGAAGCGAAACACCTAGGGTTAATATTTACAAGTATATTGCAAAAATACATCTAATAACTAGTGTTCTACAAACTAAAAGAGATTTGTATAATTAATACGTAATTTATTAAAAAAATATTATAAAGGTTTCCGAAAAATACAGATAAAAAAGCTTGATTGAATAAAATATTAAATATTAAAAACAAACTTCAATCAAAAAGTTTTTTGTGCAATGAAACAACGGATCTATAATTTTTGATAGATGCAACTATTAGGAAAAAATTTTTTAAACCAAAATAATGAAAAGAAAATTTTCTACTTGAGAATTATTATTAAAATCTACTGGAAAAGGTAAACTTCTCATAGTTTGTGGATTGGTGTACATAATAAATTGTTTTAAGTGTGATTGAATAAATCAACCATTAAAGGAGGAATAACAAATCTGATCTCAGATTTTCATGCGGAAGGCTCGGGTTCGAGTCCCAGTGAAAGTGAAAAAACTTTTATCTGGTTTTCGACTCAACTGAGCTACCTTTCGCCATTGGGTTCAAATTAATGGCTTAATAAATAATTATAGTAGGCATATTCAAACAATTACAAAATGTAAACAAATAATTCAATTAAATAATATAACTCACAGAACACTATATAAATTAAATACAAAATTATTACAATATAAACAAAATAGGACTGAATCTATTTCTATACGTTATAACGCGAACTCAAAACTTATTAGTTTGTCTCTGCCGTTCAATATAAGCGCTCTTACATGTGTTAGTTAGTAAAATTTATTTCATATTTCAAATTTTTTTCACTGTTTTCAATTTTCAAATTAATAAATTTCTTTTTTTGGTTTCTTAAGTTATATAAAACATTTATTTTTATTTTCGTGGATTAATTTATTAGGTTGGATTCTATACTTTTGTAATTTAAATAAATAAATTGTTGTTTTTTATTATCTTATTACATCGGCGCACATGATAAATAATGCAACTTTATTTACGTGAGTCGATATAACCATGTCCGTCTGTAGGCACGTTAACTCAAAAACTAATGGAGCTATCTTGATGAAATTTTAACTGTAGGTTACTAGGATTTACAGTAAGGCGGGGTTTGCATATGGGCAAAATCGGCCCATGGGTTCGGATACTGGACATTTTAATCGTTCTAAGGGCTAACGAACATATAAAAAAAATCAGGATATCTCAACAACTAATGGCGCTACCTTCAAGAAATTTGTGCTGTAGGTTACTAGTAATGAAACTGCGGCGAGGATTGCGTGCGGTCGAGATCGGACCATGGGTTCGGATCCTAGAACTTTTTAATAGAATTTAGGCCAAAAAACCTAATGGTTTAAACTCTCTTAGACTTCCCAAGGTTTAAAGGCTTATCATCGAAATTAATAAAAATAGTAACTTAAAATTAAAATAGAACATTCCAATTGTGCACAAGGATTAACTAGTATTGAAAGTATGACGGGGACTGCATATGGGCGAAATCGTACAATGGTTTCGGATTCTGGAACCTTTTAAAAGTTCAAGGGCTAAGAAACATATATCTTAAAAACACCATAACTCAAAAACTGACGACGCTATTTTGATGAAATTTAAATCCTAGGTTACTAGTAATGAAAGTAACATGGTAATTGGCTCTGGTCGAGTTGGGACAATGAGTTCGAATTTTAGAAGCTTTTGATCGAATTGAGGCAAAACGCGTATAATTTCGGAACCACAGAAGATAAAACCTTATATTTGGGGCACAGGTATTTCTTCTTATATGTTTTTTGATACATGGAGTTTTGGATGAATTGGAATAGCAGTTTCCGTACCACACCCACTACTCCCAAGACCTTCAAGTATATATTCGAAATTAATATAGATAGAAACTTCAAATTTGATACACTATTTCCTTTTGCCGCTCTTATTTTAATCTTTTATATTTTTAAAAGGCTAAGAATGTTATTATAAAACATATAATGTATTATATTTTATAAATTAAAAACAAAATATTTTTTTAATAACCGACGAAATTTTTTTAATTTTTATTACATCATATCTACATTTTATTGAATTATTACCATTATTACCATATAATTAAAAATTTAATTTTATATTTAAATGAATTACTAAGTTTGTCATTGTATTTTAGAAATACATTTATTGCATGTTTTTGTGATAAAAAGCTAATGAAAGCATTAATGGTTTTAATTAACATTAAAAATCATCAAATTATATAAACTTTTATATTTATATTATTACAAATTAATATTTCTTTATAACTTTGAGTTTAATTATATAAAACATTAAAATATAAGTAAATTAAGAGAATAAATTTAAAAATAATTTTTTTTTTTTTTTATGTTACAAAAAAGATATTTAACTATACTATATTTATTTTATATATTTATTATCTCACAATGAGCTCAATCGCTCGTACCGGAGTATATTCAAATTTATAATTTTACAATTATTAACAATATTAATAGTAACAATAGTTTTAAAATTCAATTATTCAAATCTTAGGAACACTAACAAATCAAAATACAAATCATAAGTTGAGACTTCAGAGTCTTAAAAAAAGAAAAAAAAAATAACTTAGCTATTAGGACAAAATTCAACTTCTTATAATAATTCAATGCTACACTTATTTTATAACTGGCAATTATAATATTAAGATCCAAAGTAAATTTTATAATAATTATATTAAATTTGATTAAAATAATATTCTTTTATACTTTTCTTAAATTTATCTAAATTAATTATTGATTTGATCTCTGATGGCAATTCATTATAATTCTTATATCCTATATTATATATCGCATCTTGTCAATTAAATCTAATTCTCGAAGAGTTTATTCTAATATTTTCAGCTGAACTTGTGTTATATCTATGAATTTCATTATTCAAGTTTGGATAAATATTTGTATTTGTATTTCTCAATAACATCATATGTATTTGTGTGACTAATTTACTTTTTATTAACAGATGAAGTGGTAATATACTTTTTTGTTTATGTATTTCTTTGCAATTTTTGAATTAAGTTGAAATTATTATTGAACACATTCTCCCAAATTTGTATTGCATATGTTATTGTAGCATGAACCATACTGTAGTATATAGATTTTTTAATTTGCATAGGAACTTTTTTCTCGATTAATCTAAATATACCTATTGTTCGCTCAAGAATTTGCGGTACTCAATTAAGTTTATTATCGATTATAACTCCAAGATATTTATAATTTTCAACTTTTTTTATCCTAACGCCGTTTAAGGATACACTCATGTTATCCGTCAGTTTCTCTTTAAATATAATAAACTTGGTTTTATTTCTATTAATAGTTAATTTATTTACTCATCCAGCAACTGACTTGTAACATATCTTTATTTATTAGTGTCTCTAATTCTTTAAATGATCGCTCACTGTATACTATTACCAGATCGTTTGCAAACATGAATGGTTCACCGAACAACTTAATTTTCAGAAAACTAGTTAGGTAACAAGAAAATAATGTAGCACCCAATGAGCTTCCCTGTATAACTCCATATTTCATACCAATAGTTGTACTCCTTAAGCCTTCACACTCAGTATACTGCAACCTATTCCGATAAATAACTTTTAAACCAATTATATTCTTTGCATTTTATCCCACATTCAAACAAAATTCTTAACAATATGGCTCTGTCAACCGAATCGAATGCTTTTTTATATCAAAAAATATTACAACCACTCTTTTACTATTATCTATCCCATTCTGAACCTTTCTCATCATATCAAATAAAGCTGCTTGCGTGCTTGACTTTTTCTTAAAACCATATTGACTTCTGCTCGTCAGTTCTGTTCACTCTATGTAGTCCAAAAGGAGATTATTTACATATGTTTCAATTATTTTGGAAAAAAATTTTGAAACCGATGTTGGTCTAAAGTAATTGATATTTTCAGTATCCCCACTCTTGTAAATTTAAATAACTTTATTCGATTTGAATATTATTGGCAAAACTCCTTGTTTTAGTGATGCATTTATTAATTTTTTTATATTGTCAGCCATTGCAGCTTTACATACTCTAATTACTTCCGGCAATATTCCTACCGACCCTACAGCATTTGAATTTGAGAGGTTATTTATCAATTTTATAGTTGTATTTCTATCTATTAAATGAAACATAAATTCTTTGTTCGTTCTTGAATTTGGTAAATATATTTGTTTGTACGATTTTGCCATTTCTTCCCCAATAGTGCAATAAAAATGATTAAATTTATTTAGTTAATCAATTTTGTCTATTTCATTCATTTCATTATCAACAAAATCTTTTTTCTTTGAATCACCAGCCGCCTTTTCAAAACTTTTCCTGTCAAATTTTTCTTTCTTAATTCTCGTTAAGTCGTTAATCTGTTGAGCCAATACGAGTATTTATTTTTAAAATATTCCGATTCTTTATTTTGAACATATTTTTTTATACCAATAATCTTTCTTTCTAACATTTGCACACATTCATTGTCTATCCAGGGTACTGCGTATTTACTACTTTTTTTTTTACTTTTTTTAACAACGGTATCACTATTTATTATATTTTTAATTTCACTTGTCAGTTCAATTGCAATACTGTTTATATTTGTTGCTTTAATGACATATTGACTTAAGGTGGTGTCGAGAGAATCAATTTTTTTTTGACTTTCAACTTAAGTCGATTTGAATCAACTATCGGTGTCGGGGAAATCAATTTGTGTTGTTTAAAGTCGTCTGAGTCGACTTTGAAATTCAAATACATTTTTGTGTTTGAAATTACATTATGGCATTGGCGTTGTTTATGTTTAAATCTATTCTGTTAAATTTATTCTGTTATTGGCGTTGTTTGTGTTTAAAAATTTAAAGAAAAATTAAAATGAGTAATTTAGAAAGGTAAATAAAGATAAATAATTTATATAAATATGAAAATTTTTATTTATTATTTTCAGGAAAAAATGTTTTAGCAACAGTAAACAATTAGAAAAATTAATCAATCTAATGGAAGCAACCACAAAAAACTCATTGCAAAAATTATTAGTAGTAAATATAATGCAGCACAAAATAAACCGTCTAAAAACTAAAAAAAATTTTTCGTTTAAATTATTTTTATAATACTGACATTTCTGTTGTCAAAAAATCAAAATTGAAACAACTTGATTCAATTAATTGAAACTAATTCAATTGACTTAGCCGACACCGGGAAATTTTTTAGTGGAATTGAAAAATGTCAAAATCAACCAAGTTGAATTGATTCTCCCGACACCACCTTTAATTTATCTTTGACAGTATCAAATCTAATTGTCTTGATAGTTATTTTTAAATCGTTTGTAAGTTAATGATCAAGGCATGTATTAGAAGCTGGCCGGGTAATTTTGTTGTGTGAAATGAAAAATGCATTGGATTCCACTTAATTTTTGTACGTTTGAATATTGTCTTTACTTTGATTATTAATGTTGAAGTTGAAATCGCCAATTATAATTGATTTTTTTAATTTTAGTGTTTCCTGTAGTACATCAAACTTATGAAAGAATTTACCAACTATTATACGATCATTTTCTGGGAGCCTATATATAGCTATAACATTATATTTATATTTTTTATAACTTATTTCAATATAAAAAAAGCTATTATATTCATCACAATATATATTTTTTTTGTTTTGTATGTGAGAGTTTTGTGGATGAATATGCATGCACCTCCTCCAATTCTGTTCTGACGACATAAAAATACTTTAGAATATTCTCTAATATTTATTAGATCAGTTTCAGTGTTAAGTAACCAAGTTTCACTGATAACTATCAAATGGACAGTGTATTTTAGTGTATTTAATAAATAATTTATATTATATCCAGTTTATGTTTTAAGCTTCTTGCGTTTAAATATAATACTTTTAATGAGCTATTTTCTTCTATACATATTTCCCTAACATTATACAAATTGGTTTTCACATTTTTAAAAATTATTTAAACTTGAAATAATTAATCAATGTTACTAAATCATTCAACAGTAATTGCACTACAGCTAAAAATCCTGAAAAGAAATAATTACTGCATGTGTGTAACATTTTATTGAATTGGATAAAAAGTTTTAAATATGTAATTTTCTAATTTCATTTTACGAATCTATTTATTTTAAGTTTATTTGTTGTTTAATATTTTTAAATAGATAAATTAGTAAGATTTTTTAATATTTTTGAACTGATAAAATAAGTAGAAAATGTTTTTAGTATTATAAAGTTAATTTCGTTAGCTATGTCTTACGATCAAACTAATAAAAGCTTTTATGGTTTTAAAATAACTTAGGGATTTCCCATTAAATTTGAATCAAATAGTTGCAGGATACTTTTAAGTCGGTTGCACCAAATGATTGTTTCTTTACTTGTTTTTTTAATGTTTTTTTTTTTCATTATTTAAAAATTTTTGAACTATATGTAAATAAAAAAAATTTGAGACCGGACAAAATAACTAAAAATATTTAAAATATTTCTGGTATTAAAAAATTACCATTTTAGGTTTAATTTCTATTTGTTATTTTATTTGTTAGTTGTTCAATTATAAAAAAAGGTAATATGAACAAATATATTTGTTTTATATTAAATATATTTAAATTGATTAAATTTAAAATTTAGTTATTTTAAATAATAAAAACAATAATTAATGATATAAAAGACAATTGGTTTAAGGAACAAACATAGAAATTAATTTTAAAATTGTATAAATATTGATTTTTGCTAAATGCCATAGATGTTAATTAAAAATTACAAAAACTTTCCGCTTTTGAAACATCAGCTGACTAAACATTCTCAGGCGATTAACATCTTCGAATAGATTTTACACATGCATTCATAAATGCATAAATTCCAGCCGATTCGGATGGAATCACAACGATGGTTCTTAAAAACCCTATTCTACCATTTAAAACCTCTACGCAATTCCTGCGTTATTTGCCCAATGGGTCCTGCCCATTGGAAGATTGCTCACATTTTTCCAATTCCAAAAAACGGTACCTAATAAAAGCGATCCCTCAAACTACAGCCCTGTAACTATAGCTTCGTTCTTTTTCAAAATAATGGAAAAAATCATAAACCAAAAACAATATTTTTCATATATGAAATGAAATATGAAATATAAATTTCAATATTTTGAAATATTGAAATACCCGGATCCTAAAGGTTTGCTTTATGATCGACAATACGGTCGTTCTATTAGTAATGTCATGACTTACCTTTGTGAGAAGCTCAATATTAGCCTTTACCACTCTGGGGAATATGATGTTGTAGCGCAGGTTAATACAAAAGCAGAAAATTTCACTGTAAATGAGCTAAATAATGATTTAATAAAAATTAATAAATGGGGTGAAAATAAACGTGTTGAATTCAACATGAAGAAAACCGAATGCTGCCTGATCTCGCGAATAATAGCAACTTCTATCTCCAACCTGATTTTCAGGAAGAAGCTTTGCAGCAGTCTTTGGCTTTAAGATATGACTTTCATATAAAATATATTGTTTTGTCATACCCTTTCCCTTTCAGTATATTTGTGTACAATTGTACACGTGATTTTTACTTCTAATTTTGAAAAATAAAAGCTATCAAAATTTAAATTTTTTGATTTGACATCAATATTACTTTGCCTTTTATTTTAAAACAAAAAAGAGTAAATATCCGAATTGAGTTCTTTAGTGGCGGTAATTTTATACCAGTGCCGACACAAAGAAAAAAAAGTTTCAAAAAGTAGTTATTTAAATTTAATAAAAAATCACTAAAAATTACTATGGAAAATGATAAGTAAGTGTTTTTATACCCTGTACACCTAAAGGAAGCGATCTAGATATGGAAAAGTATTTATATTTGTGATAAGCGTGACCTCCTGAGTCAATATAGCCATGTCCGTCCGTCCGTAGGCACGATAACTCAAAAACTAATGGAACTATCTTGATGAAATTTTAACTTTAAGTTACTATTTCTAATACTTAAAGAACCACGATGATTGCTTATGGTCGAGATCAGACAAGAGGTTCGGATTCTAGAAGATTTTGAACGAATGGAGGCCAAACGAGCATAATTTCGAAAACAAAGAAGATAGAACCTTAAAATTTGAGCCACAAGTGTTTCTTCTTATTTGCTTTGTCTCCGTAAAAATTTTGGATGAATTGGACTAGTGGTTTGCGTAACACCCCCACCATTCCTAAGACCTTTATATTCGAAGTTAATAAAGATAGTAACTTGAAATACATATAGAAGCTTTAAAGTTGGGATACCATTGTTTTTTCTTATTTCCTTTGTGTCCCTGAAATTTAAACTTAATTTTAGTGATGGTTCTGTTGCCTCCTAAGAAATCCCAAAATTAGAAAGCTTATTTTCGAATTTCATGAAGATATAAACTTTAAATTTGATACACGAGGGTTCTTTCCTATTTCCGTTCTAATTAAACACTTTTATATTTTTAAAAGGCTAAGAATTTTACCATAAAACATATTATGTACTATATTTTTACGATTAAATTTTTTTTTTTTAATTTTTATTATATTATATATTTTATTAAATTATTACCATAGGTAATATAATTAAGAAATTTTGCACGATAGTTAAATTGTGTTCAAAGGTACTTGCCAAATGTATGTAACATTTCTTTTTATATTTAAATGAAAAAAAGTTCTAAATTAGTAATTGTGTATCTAACAGGTACATATACTAAGAATTTAAATTAATTTCAATTTTAAAAAATTTGTATTATTAAATTTTGTGATAAAAAGCTAATCAAAGCATTAATGGTTTTTAATTAACATTAAAAACTATCAAATTATATAAAATTTTATGTATATATACTATCGCAAATTAATATTTCTTTCGAATAACTTTGAGTTTAATGAAAATTAGAGACACAGATAACAGCAGCGTTATGATCGTAATACTTATTTGTAACAGAAGTGCTAAAAATATTCATTATCATAATTATAAAAGATGAGATTAAACGAATTCTAATCGCAATTTTTCAAAGTGAAATTAATCTTTTCCATTTTCCAGAATTTGTTAACTTTAAAGAATTAAAATATTAAAAATTGAATTATATATAAGATTAAAGAATAATTAAATTAGAATAAATTTAAAAATTATTTAAAATTGAAATAATTAATTTTTAAAAACGTAAATTAGTAAGAATTTTTAAAATTTTTGAATTAATAAAATAATTAGAAAATGTTTTTAGTATTATAAGGTTAATTTGGTTAGCTATGTCTTACGAATACTAATGAAATCTTTAATGGTTTTAAAATGTCTAATGGACTTCTCTTTAAATTTGAAGCAAATAGGTGTACAGTATTTCGACTGAGAGTTTCTTTACTTGTTGTTTTTTTGTAACCAAATTCCATTTACTAGCAGTGAAAGTTATTATAAAAGTGATGAAGAATCTTCGTTATTTTACTTTAAAAAATATATACCCGAGAAAATGTTTGAAAAAATGGCATTTTTTACGACTTTAATTGCTGATCAGAAAAATACAAAAAAACTTAAATCCGTCTACATAGTTGAAATGAAAAAAATTATAGGAATTCATATTATGATGGGGAGTTTAAAATTACCCAGAATTAATTTATATTGGAGTAATGATATCGATATTAAAAACATTTTAGAAAATAAGAGCTTGCTTCGGTTTGGGCCTTTTCAAAAACTGTCATATGACTTGCAAAAGTTGATGTTAGAAATCATAATGCTTTTGTCATATGTCAAAAATTCTGTCAACCGACTTTAATCTAGGGACATTTAATTGCATTTAATGAACAATAATTTTTCTTGCGCGGACAATTAATAATTTATTCAAAGAAAACGAGTTGTTTTTATTAAATTTTGGACGATGGAGTCTTTGTTTTTAAGTTTTATTAATAATGAAATCATTGACAGTTGTTGTATAAATATGAAGTTGAAAAAAATTAGAACAAGTAAAGAAACAGTCAGTCGGTGCAACCGACTTAGAAATACCCTACACCTATTTGGTTCAAATTTAAGGACATATCCATAAGTCATTTTAACACCATAGAAGCTGTTATTAATTTGATCGTAAGACATAGCTAACCAAATTAACTGTATAATACTAAAAACATTTTCTAATTACCCTATCTATTAAAAAATACTACAAATTCTTACTAATTTATCTATTTAAAAATATTAAAAAACAAACAAACTTGAAATAAATGAAAATATATTTATTCCAATTCAATTACAAAATGAAAAAATTCTAATTATTAAATTTTGTGATAAAAAGATAATCAAAGCATAATATATTTAATAATCCAAATTTTTAAAAATTGCAATTATTTTAAATGGTTAGTTTATATACCTAATAGAAAAAGCTTATAAACGCAAAATATGCAATAAATGTATTTCTAAAATACAATTAAAAATTTACACCTTTTCATATAATTCATTTAAATATTCAAATAAATTTTACATAAATGCAGCAAGTACCTTTGAACATAGCTGAACCACTACAATTAAGTCTAGATTTAGGAGACACATAGGACATAGGAAATATATACTTTGGCTTCGAAATTAAACTCGACCACAACCAATTCCCATGGTACTTTCATTACTAGTAACCTAATGTTAAATTTCATCAAAATACCGGCATTATTTTTTGAGTTATGGTGTTTGTAAGATATATGTTTGTTAGTCCTTGAACTTTTCAAGGGTTCCAGGACCCGAAACCATGGTACGATTTCGCCCATATGCAGTCCCGTCATACTTTCAATACTAGTTAACCCTTGTACACAATTGGAACGCTCTATCTTAATTTTAAGTTACTAGTTTTATTAATTTCGATGATAAGCTTTTACACATTGGGGGGTCTAAGAGAGGTTCTGAACCACCACTCCAATTGATCCCAAATTAGGGGGGCACGCAAGAAATAGTAAAGAACACCCTTGTGGCAAATTGGAAGCTTCTACATTTGTTTCAAGTTACTATGTTTATTAATTTCGAAAATATGCTTTAAGGGCCTAAGAACTGAGTGGCTGGTCCCCGATCCACTACTCCAATGGGGCCCAAATTTCAAAGACACTTACGAAATAGGAAGGGACACCCTGATACCAAATTTGGAGGTTCTATCTTCATTGGTTTCGGAATTATGCTCGTTTGGCCTAAATTCGATCAAAAAGTTCTAAATTCCGAACCCATTGTCCAATCCTCACCGTACGTAATCACCGCCGTAGTTTCGCTGCCAATAACCTACAGCACAAATTTCATGAAAATAGCCTCATTAGTTGTTGAGTTATCGTGATTTTTTATATATGTTCCTTAGCCCTGACATCGATTAAAAGGTCCGGAATCCGAACCGTTGGGCTGATTTCGCCCTTATATAGTCCGCGCTGTACTTATAGTACTAGTTAACCCTTGTACACAATTTGAACGGTCTATCCTAATTTTAAGTAACTATTTTTAGTAATTTCGATTATAAGCCTTTAAAACTTGGGAGGTCTGAGAGGGGTACAGAACCACCACTCCAATTGATCCCAAATTAGGGGAACACGCAAGAGATAGTAAAGAACACCCTTGTGGCAAATTGGAAGCTTCTACATTTTTTCAAGTTGTTATCTTTATTAATTTTAAAGATATGCTAAAAAGGTCTTCGGAAATGTGTGGCTGGTCCCCGACCCACTACTCCAATGGGACCCAAATTCACAAGACACTTAGGAAATAGGAAGAGACACCCTGATACTAAATTTGGAGGTTCTATCTTCATTGGTTTCGGAATTATGCTCGTTTGGCCTAAATTCGATCAAAAAGTTCTAGGTTCCGAACCCATGGTCCAATCCCGACCTTACGCAATTCCCGAAGTAGTTTCATTACTAGTAACCTACAGCACAAATTTGATGAAGATAGCGTCATTAGTTGTTGAGTTATCGTGATTTTTTATATTTGTTCGTTAGCCCTGAAACCGATTAAAAGGTCCAGAATCCGAACCCATGGGCCGATTTCGCCCATATGCAATCCCCGCCGTACTTTCAGTTCTAGTAACCTACAGTTAAAATTTCATCAAGATAGCTCCATTATTTTTTGAGTTATCGTGCCTACGGACGGACGGACGGACATGGCTATATCGACTAAGGCGGTCACGCTGATCACAAATATATATACTTTTCCATATCTAGCTCGCTTCCTTTAGGTGGTTACAAACACCATACCAAAGTTAATATACCCCTTTACCTATTCTATAGGTGTAGGGTATAAAAAGAAAACAGAAGATAAATAAATATATATTATTTTTAAGAACGTTAAAATCAAGAGAGTTAAGATTGGTTCCAAAAATTCGAGATTATCTTGAGGTTATAAAACAATATCCAGACGATGTTTTTCAGAGTCACTTTCGTATGAAGCGAACAACTTTCCAGGTAAGAAAAGAAAACTAAATTCTTGTATAATGTGAAATTAATATTTAATTTGTTTTTAAAAAAAAAAAAATAGGAGTTACAAACTTTAGTGCAACCTCAATTCGTAACACAGGGAATTGGTAGGACACCATCTTCTGCCGAATATTGCCTGTACGTGACAATTTGGCGAGTGGCTAACAAAACTACTTTAAGAGAGATCTCAGATAGATTTGGACTATCTGTAGGAAGCGCTCATGAAATAATTTGGAAAACTCTAAAGATTTTAACAAATTTCCTAAAGGAGTTTATTCATTGGCCGCAAAGTAACGAGGAGTATTCTAAAATTATGTTAGACTTTCAAGAACTAAGACCAAATGGTTCTTTTCCTAATGTAGTTGGTTGTATTGACTGCACTCACTTTGAGATAAATACACCAAAAGTTGATGCATCAAGTTATTACAATAGGAAAGGAACACATTCCATAATTTTACAGGTAAAAAATTTATCATAGCATTATATCAATTACTTACAAAATTTTTCACCCGTAGACTATCTGTGACAGTAAATTTCGATTTACAAATATTTATTTTGGTTGGCCTGGAAGGTCACACGACGCACTTGTTTGGAGAAATAATCCGTTATTTAAAAAACTAGATGAAAAAGAAATAATATTACCGCAAAATGGTCACTTACTGGGAGATTCCGCTTTCCCTCTTACTTTATTTTTGATAACACCATACAGAGATAATCGTAACCTCAACGAAATTCATAGAAAATTCAACACCAGGCTTAGTTCGACCAGAGTTTGTATAGAGCAAGCATTTGGGATATTGAAAAATAGATTCCCTATATTAAGACGTTTGCCGATAATTGAAATTAAGCAGGCAAAATATATAGTCTCATCTTGTGTTATTTTGCATAATTTTATTATTGAAAAAGAAGATTTTGATTTAACAAAATTTGAAAATATAAATTTGGATAGATTTCCAGAAAATTATATAATGACTAATGATAATACCAGCAATGCAGCCAAAGAAAAGCGAAACAACATTGCAAATATTTTTTCTTTGTAATTTAAAATTGTAAATTTTTTTTTATCTTTTTTGAAATAATAAAATGAAATAATAAAACAAAGTTTAAATGTTAAATATATTTATTTACAGCCTTTAGTTTTTAGTCTTTTTTCATTTGTACTCAACAAATTTTCTTAAAATCTATACTTATACTAAAAAAATTAAATATATACATTAAAAAAACAAAATATACCCTTTTTTAATTCATTTGGGTGATAGAAAAAAAAATTAAAAAGTAAAAAAGTAAATTATTGCTTTAAGAAGCTTTGAAATTTCTTTAAATAAAACTTTAAAAAAAAAAACAAAACCCCTTAATTCATTTGGGTTCAAACAAAATTAATAAAAAAGTAAAAAAAACGTTAATTATTTCTTTAAGAAGCTTTCCATCAAATTTTTCAGCTCTTTTAAGACAGAAAGCTTCTCTTTTTCTATTTCCAACATTTCGACATGATGCCGGTCGTTCTGTTGAGCATCTTTTTTTAAAACATCTATAACCTCAGCCATTTTTGATTTATTTCTCCGCTGATTTTGGCTTGTGCTGGGTTCACTATTTAACACAACTTCATGGGAGAACTCTATCGAATTGTCGGAATCTGGAACTTCGACCTCCGTATCTATACTGGATATTATATTTTCATTTGGCGGAGTTATAAAATTCGAAGTTCCAAATGTTTCGTCGAAGTTGTCAAAATATTCCCAGGTTGTTGGGTTTCTTCCGCTTTTTTTGTTTCTATTTTTGATACGTTTATACGTTGTAAACAAATTTGTATACTTATTTATAATATCTGCTTTGTTAAAATTGAATGTTTCATCCTTCTCCTTAATTTTTTGTAGAACAGTGTTCCACATGACGGATTTCTTTTTTTTTCCATTTTGGAAAGAGTTTTCCAGTTCCAGTCTTGTAACTACTAGTAGTTTGATTTGAGACCTCGTCATTGTGCATTCTTCACTGGAAAAAAAGAGTTAAATTAATTTTTAAAAATGTATTTCATATGAATTTTTAGAGCGAGTGATTTTTTATTAAAATAAACATAAATCAAATTTTCATTTTAACTTACCTCATTTTTCCAAAGATTTTATTAAATTTTACCAAAACAGTTATTAAATATATTTATTTCAATAATTATTCTAACCAATCTTATCTCTGCAAGGTACTTTTATATACTGCGTATTTTATATGACTTTAGTCATATTTTTGACTGATCAATGAATTTTTGATTACAATATTTTGATACAATTTCATTTTGATTTCTGAACACTTGATTTTGACTATTGCACGTCATATGACAGTTTTTGAAAAGGCCCTTTTTGCAACTTCGAGCTGCATTACATTTCGTCAACAATTTAGATGTTGAAAATAAAAAGGAAGATAAATTTTTCAAAGTAGGCCGTTTATAGAATACGCAAACGATGTTTGAATATACTTTTAGAAGATAGACGAACAAATGATTCCCTTTAAAGGAAAGTTAAATATTAAACAGTATATTAAAGGTAAACCAACTCCCTGGGGAATAAAAATTTTTGTATTCTGTGGAAAAAGAGGGCAACCTTATGACTTTCTGCTGTATCAGGGCTCCAATACTGAGCTCTCAAAAGAAAACCAAAAACAATATGGCTTTGAAGCATCTGTCGTTATGTGTTTAACACAACGCATAAAAAAACCAGGCCACAAATTGTTTTTTGATAACTATTTTTCCTCATTTCAACTATTCGAAATTTTAACCCACAAAAAAAACTAACTCAGCAGGAACTATTCGGGTAAATCGGTTTCCTGATCCACCTTTTTTGCCAGACCAAAATATGAAGAAGTTTCTTTAGCTGAAAAAATAATTGTTTTATATGAGCATTACTCTGTACTTATTAAAGCTGGGTATCTGAAATTTTGCCAAAAGTAGTTCAACGTAATGGCCAAAGTTACTGGAAAATTTGGTTGGTCTACTGCAGAGGGTTCGAGTAAGTGCCATACAACTCCTTCTTTTATATGAGCATTACACTACACCTAATAAAGCTATATGTTTGAAATTTTGCAAAAGTAATTAATCGGATGGTATTATAATGTTTATATTACGGTCATACGGGTATCCCAGAGTTGACACAATCTACTCTACTACACACTTCCTCGTTTTTTTTCTTATTCGATTTTTTTCTTTTCTTTAGTGTCATATTATTCATATTCTTGAATTATGTTACATGTTGTAATATGTAGAGTGAAAAATTTTTGAGAGAATAAAAATAAAGGGTATAAAATAGAAATAGTTACAATGCTTTTAAAATGTGCCAACCGTTTTGAGAGAATTTAAAAAAATATGTGAAAAAAGTTTCATACAAATTTTTAACATGAAAATGTTTAAATATATATAATTCTTAATCAATGGTGAAACGTACATGTGTGCTTGACTATAGAAAAATTTTTTTTTAAAGATTTCCACATAAAGAATTAATATTTTTACAAAACTACTTACTTATATGAATAATTAAACTTATTTTTTATTTTTGATTTTATATCACTTTTATTTATATATTTTTTAATTTTATGTATTATTTTATATTTATCTCTTTTAGCAAATCATTTATCACCTCTTTTGATTATAAATTCATTCACAAATATTTTAAAATAAAAAAATAAATAAGAACATATTGGAAAAGAAATTAAAAAATTTGTATTACTTTACAACCTTTGACTATATATGTGTACAATTGTACACATTCTCTGGAGGACTACCTAAGGGCTGGTTCGACCAAACCAATTTATTTTTTTGTTTTTTATACTATATTTAAAAGAAAGCAAATGCAAAAATATTTTTTTTTTACAAGAATTCAAAAGATCAACTGAAAGGGTTAGAAATCTCATGTTAGCATTTTTTAAGATATAATTTTCAATTTTTATGTATATTTTTATGTATTATATATAAAATTAATTTCAAAAATTTGTACTAAAAATTCTTTTTTAGAACAAAACAAGAATTATTAAATTATTAATATTAAAATTTTTAATTTATATCAAAATATAATGAAGCAAAAGCAGATTATTTAAATTTTAAAATTTAACAATATAATTATTAGAAATATTTTAAAAAATGTTTTCTATTTCAAGTCTTGTTTAATTTTGATAATTTTTCAATCCAAATTTTTTTTTTTATTTAATTCGGACGACAGAATGTACTTTGAATTAAAAAAGATAATTTTAATAACGAGGAATTTCGATACGACGATTCAAAAGAAGTATTTTGATTTTGAAAAAAGGAATTTTAATGTCAAGATTTTGAAAAACGAGATTTCGTAACCAATCCACTTTTAACACTATAACAAAAATTAACGTAACGTTTGTTGAACATTTCCTACATTTTTTTTCCTTTTTTAGGTTCAAATACAGAATAGAGGACTAAATTTTTGAAATTCAATTGAACTTCTGGGTTCTAAGATACGTAAGAGTCCTGAAAAAAATTCAAAGCAAAAACAAAATTTATTTGAAAAAAGTAAAATACTCTTCAAAAGAGTAGGTATATATATGAATAAAATAAATGTATTTTTTTACAATAAAATAAATTTAGAAAAATATGTCTTTTATTAAATGTTTACTCTTTGTTTACCTGCAATTGTAGAGATGATTTTTTCTTACACTACGTCTAAAAAAACCTTTACATCCATCACAACTTGATGCACCATAATGTTTACCAGTAGCTTTGTCACCACAAATTGCACATGAACTAATTCCTTGAGGATAAACATTGGTTGGGAGTACGCTATTATTTCCAAGAACAGGACTTGGTGTTGAACTATTTAATCCAGGAAGTGGGCTGACTGCAATCTGTGTTGAATTAAAACCAATTACACTATTTTCGGCTTCTAAAAACCCAAGATCAAAAACAGTTTTAAATGTGGATGTAGAAAGGTAATAAAAACTTTATACTATATATTATAAAATAAATTTAAAATGCTTAGATAAGTACGTTCTTGTCTTGTACGTTGTAATATTAGAATTTAAATAAATAAATAAATAAATAAAATGCTTAGACTTTTATTTCTAAATACCTATGTAGACATTTAATTTAATAAATTTTTTGATCAACACCATAAAGTAACATACTTATAATATTAAGTATTCATCCCCAGTAAAGTTTGTTAGTATTTTTTTCAAAAATCAAAATTTTGTATTCACTCAAAAGTATATTATTCAATTAATTATGCTTATAAATTGAGCAGAAATTATTTAAACCCATAAATAAAAAAAAATTTTTGAGTATGTACTCATTTATTAATGTTTTTGTCAACCGTATAAAAGATGTCTATATAATTAGTATACATAAGCAGGCCATAACAGAGGGTGGGCCATGAGGGCCATTTGGCTCAGGCCCCGAGTTGTGAAAGGGCCTCTATTTATTTCCAAATTTGGTCACAGTAGGTGCGGAAAAATTAAGTTGAAATATTATTTTGAGTATTAATTTATTTTATTTTAACCAAAGATTTATAAAATATAACGATACAAAAGTTATAGTAAAAATTTCAAGTTATTGTTATATGTATTTATAAAACTTTTTTACGTAGTTGAACTCTGAAAAATTCAAAAAATTTTAACGTAGTAGGCCAATTGCATAAAAAAGAATATTTAATTTTCAATTATTAAAAATTTAACTATATTTCCTATTCAGTACAGTTTTAATTTTCCTATTGAGTACAGCTTTTGGTTTCGTACTATAAATTTTAGTGATTTTAGCCAGACTTTTGGATTCCTTTGCACTTTTCAAACTTCATCAGATGAGGAAATAAAATCGAGAGCAAAAAATATGCACTTAAAATATCCAAAGGAAATTTCAAATGAAATATGTGATGAAATGATATTTTTAAAAAATATTTTTGAAGTAAACTTTGATATAGAATCATCTCCACCTAAGTTGCTGCTAAACATTTTAGAAAAAAACCTAATTGGATTGTTTCCAAATATATCAACAGGTTTAAGAATATTTTTAAGTTTACCTGCCTCCGTTGCTTCAGTGGAACGCAGTTTCAGTGTGTTGAAAAGGGTTAAAAATTTTAACAGATCTGCAATGAGCCAAGAACGGTTGAATGGGCTATCAATTTTACATATAAATTCAGATATTGCACAAAATATTGATTTTTCAACTATTATAAAAGATTTTGCTACAACTAAAGCTCGAAAAGCTTATTTGTAATTTAACTATTAATTTCATACTTTTTAAGTAAATTAAAAATAATAAAAGAACTATGTAAATTTGTTTTTTTTACTCAAACAAGAGGCCCCATATTTTTTATTGGCCTGGGCCCCCTCTCAGCTCTGCAAGGCCCTGTACATAAGTAATATTATAAAGTAATTATATACATAGAGTATTCACGTTGAACAAAAAACTTAGACAAGTTTTTTTATTTCGTAATATCAACTTTATCGTATTTTAGTTTATTTTTATTTTTAGTTTTTTATTTTTTTGTTTGTATGTCAATCGATGTGTGTACATTTGTATATATTTCTTCTCTTCTCTTTTTTTTTTTTTATGTATATCATATCAATCGTTGTATCATGTATGTACGCAGTTTGTGTATATTTTGATTATAAAATAAAAAAATTTTATTGATAGAAAAAGAAGAATGAAATTTCTTTTTTTTGCTTTATATTTTTTTACTTGCATTATTCCAAATCTTTCAAATCGTTAGAGAATTATTCCATAAATTGTCTTCTAATGTATCTAGGAATTTTAAATTTTCGTAGTTTAAAATAGGTACCTATGTACAATTTTTTTATAATTTTTAGGTTTTTAATTACTAAACAAATATAATTAAAAATTTTTGTTTATCTTATTGAAAATTTGTTTTATTATTTTATTATTTAATTTGGAATTCTAAAAGGGAAAAAGCCGGGTAAAATATGTTATGGAAAAGTATACAAATAAGCTTTCAAAATTCATATTCCATTCGTCATTAAAAACCCTTTAAGTATGTAAATACATATTATAAAATATACATATGTATGTATGTATTTTGCGATGTTCTTTGTTCTGCCGGAACCTTAATCAGAAAAACCACTAATTTCATCCAGTGCACTTTTATAGTATAGCCTTCTAATGGCTATTTCATCGAATACCAATACAGCCAACCTTTCAATTAAATCTTTTTCTGAGAATATAATGCCTAACTCATTTATATTCTTGCCGATAAGACCTATATTTAAATGTTTGATGGGGATCCATCTATTAAGGGAACTTAAATGGGGCAAGTTAAGCTTTACTTCATTTCTCAAAAATTTATAAACCTTTTGGTGAATTAATATGAATATTTATTGCTACGTTTTTTTCATTTTCAATTTTAAAAATTGTTTGGCTTCGTTACACAATTGAAACTGCCTTTTAATAATGCGACATAAAAAAAAATCCTTTTTTTAATTTTTGCCTTAACTTTTTATTTTAAATAATGTTTTTTTTTAAATTAAATTTTGTTTCTTAAAGAAAGCTAACATTTTAAGAACTGTCGAATACTTTTTTAAATAAAAATCTGTACTCCTGTAAACTTTTTTCATCTGACAAGACAGTTTAAAAATTTTCAAAAAGTACATTCAAATTTCTTACATTTTTGTTTGAATAGCATTTAGCGCTTGAATAATTATTATATATTTTCAAAGATTTTGTATTCTGTATTCTATAAAAAATCGTCCAAATTGTATAAAGAAATACATATATACAAAATACACAAATGTACATACATATATCGATTAACATAGAAAAAAAGCAACAAAAAAATATTGGCGTGATTTCAATACCGTATTGGGGCGATTTCAAATCAACAAAATTGACTAACATTTTTTGTTCTAGGTAAATACTCTATTTATGTATATGATTTCTTTATGGTAATATATAGTTATACGGCTATAATACATATTCTTTATACCCGTATGACTGTAGGTCAAAGGGTATAATAAATTTGCCATTACGTTTGTGACGCAGAGAAATCGGGAGGGTAGATATGGACTCAAGTGTATGGATCGGATCAGAATCGAAAAAAAAAACGATTTAGCTATGTATGTCCGTCCGTCCGTCCGTCCGCACGATAACTCAAAAACTAAAAGAGCTAGGATCTTGAAGTTTTTGCAAATTCGTTTCTTTGCAATAGCCGTCATCGCTATTTAAATTCAGCCATTTTGGTCCATGGGTTCGGTTAGCTGCCACACAACTTCTTTTTTTATATGAGTATTTCTCTGTACCGATTACAGTTGCGTGTCTGAAATTTTGCCAAAAGTGCTTTAGTTTTATGGCCAAAGTTTCTGCAAAATTTGGTTGGTCTGGTGCAGTGAGTTCGAGTAGCTGCCATACAACTTCTTATTTCATATGAGCATTACTCTATACCTATTAAAGTTGCGGGTCTGAAATTTTGCAAAAATAGGTTAGTGTAATGGCCAAAGTTACTGCAAAATTTGGTTGGTCTACTGCAGAGGGTTCGAGTAGCTGTCATACAACTCCTTCTTTTATATAAGCATTACACTACACCTAATAAAGCTGATATGTTTGAAATTTTGCCAAAAGTAATTAATGTTTATAATAATAATGATATAATGTTTATATAACGGTCATACGGGTATCCCAGAGTTGACACAGTCTACTCTCCTACACTCTTCCTCGTTTTTTTCTGTTTGCATTTTTATTTATATGTGAATAAAAAACTATACTGATTTAACACACGTTTAAGTATTCATAAATAATATTAGAAATAGAAATCATAGTAAAATTTTTTTATTTTATAGAAATTGAAGGAATCCAAGGTTATTGCTTTCTTTCGTTTACTTTTTAAAATTGACTTGATCAATGTGATTTATCAAATTTGTTATTAATAAGATGATACGTATCTATGTAGATTTTATCTATTCTGGTAGAGGGAAAAAAAATTTAAAGGCTTCTAAAATTAAAAATAATTTTATTCCATTTTTTTTTTTTTAATAAATAGATATGTTTTATTTATTATACCCTACACCTATAGAATAGGTAAAAGGGTATATTAACTTTGGTATGGTGTTTGTAACCACCTAAAGGAAGTGAGCTAGATATGGAAAAGTATATATATTTGTGATCAGCGTGACCTCCTGAGTCGATATAGCCATGTCCGTCCGTCCGTAGGCACGATAATTAAAAAAATAGTGGAGCTATCTTGACGAAATTTTAAGTGGAGGTTACTAGGACTGAAAGTACGGCGGGGATTGCATATGGGCGAAATCGGCCCGTTGGTTCGGATTCTGGACCTTTTAATCGATCGAAGGGCTAACGATCATATATAAAAAATAAGGTTACTAGTAGGTTACTAGTAATGAAATTACTTCGGGGATTGCGTAAGTTCGGGATTGGACCATGGGTTCGGAACCTAGAACTTTTTGATCGAATTTAGGCCAAACGAGCATAATTCTGAAACCAAAGAAGATAGAACCTCCAAATTTTGTATCCCTTGGGTGACCCTTCCTATTTCCTAAGTGTCTTTGAAATTTGGGCCCCATTGGAGTTGTGGGTCGGGACCAGCTATACATTTCCGAAGACCTTAAAGCATATCTTTAAAATTAATAAAGATAACAACTTAAAAAAATGTAGAAGCTGCAAATTTGGCAAAAGGGTGTTCTTTACTATCCCTTGCGTGTCCCCCTAATTTGGGATCAATTGGAGTGGTGGTTCAGTATCCCTCTTAGACCTCTTAAGTTTTAAAAGCTTATAATCGAAATTATTAAAAATAGTAACTTAAAATTAAGATAGAACGTTCAAATTGTGTAGGTTATTGGTAATGAAACTACGGTGGCGATTGCGTACGGTGAGGATTGGACAATGGGTTCGGAACTTAGAACTTTTTGATCGAATTTAGGCCAAACTAGCATAATTCCGAAACCAATGAAGATAGAACCTCCAAATTTGGTTTCAGGGTGTCGCTTTCGATTTCCTTAGTGTCCTTGAAATTTGAGCCCAATTGGAGTAGTGGGTGTGGACCAGCCACTCAGTTCCAAGGACCTTAAAGCATATTTTCGAAATTAATAAAGATAGTAACTTGAAACAAATGTAGAAGCTTCAAATTTGGCTCATGGGTGTTCTTTACTATTTCCTGCGTGTCCCTCTAATTTTGTACCTTTCTTAGACCCCCCAATGTGTAAAAGTTTATCATCGAAATTAATAAAACTAGTAACTTATAATTAAGGTAGATCGTTCCAATTGTATACAAGGGTTAACTAGTATTGAAAGTATGACGGGGACTGCATATGGGCGAAATCGTACCATAATTTCGGGTTCTGGAACCCTTGAAAAGTTCAAGGGCTAACAAACATATATCTTAAAAACACCATAACTCAAAAAATAATGCCGCTATTTTGATGAAATTTAAACTCTAGGTTACTAGTAATGAAAGTACCATTGGAATTGGTTCTGGTCGAGTTTGGTCAATGAGTTCGGATTCTAGAAGCTTTTAATCGATTTGAGGCCGAACGAGTATAATTTCGAAGCCAAAGAATATATTTCCTATTTCCTATGTGTCCCAGAAATTTAGACTTAATTGTAGTGGTTCAGCTATGTTCAAAGGTACTTGCTGCATTTATGTAAAATTTATTTTTATATTTAAATGAATTACATGAAAAGGTCTAAATTTGTAATTGCATTTTAGAAATACATTTATTGCATATTTTGTGTATAAGCTTTTCTATTAGGTATATTAACTAGGCATTTAAAATAATTGCAATTTTGAAAAGTTTGGATTATTAAATATATTATGCTTTGATTAGCTTTCTATCACAAAATTTAATAACTAGAATTTTTTCATTTTGTAATTGAATTGGAATAAATATATTTTCATTTATAACAAGTTTTTTTGTTTTTTAATATTTTTAAATAAATAAATTAGTAAGAATTTGTAATATTTTTTAAGAGATAGTGTAATTAGAAAATGTTTTTAGTATTATAAAGATAATTTGGTTAGCTATGTCTTACAATCAAATTAATAACAGCTTTTATAGCGTTAAAATGTTATGAATATGTCATTAAATTTGAACCAAATAGGTGTAGGGTATTTCTAAGTCGGTTGCACCGACTGACTGTTTCTTTACTTGTTTTTAATAGAATTTTGTAATTACAGCTAAGAGGAAAAAAGCCTAGTGGAATACATCATATTACATAACATTACAATTCAAAAATATATAAAAAACGTTTAAAATTTTTTAATTCATTTGGCATAAAACCCTTATATTATATTAGTAAATGGTGGAAACTATATACATTTACAAAAAGAAACAACTCATTAATAAAAACAATTAACTAAAACAAAAGCAAACAAAAAAACAAACAAAAAAATTTATCGTTATTTTAAATATTCGCAAACGTAATGGCAAATTTAGTATACCCTTTTGACTTATAGTGATACGGACATAAAAACCAGCCACAAATAAAATGAAATTCATTGTTCTATTTCATTATTTATATCCAATTCATAAAAATATGTATGTATACGTATATACGTTATTGTACGATGTATAGACATCTTGTCATAAAGTAAATATTATCATACACATATAATACACATTATACTTTTAGACATAAAACAAAAACAAAAGTAACAAAAAGTTATATCTGCTATAATATAAATACACATAGAATAATATAAAGATAACTTTTACGTTGACATTCTCAAAAAAAAAAAAATTTTTTTAAATTTTATTTAAAATATGATTTTCAAAAAATTCTACTCAGTTTTAGAGTAAAAAATATTAGAATTTATTTTTTGAGTAAAATGGGTTGTGATTATTGAGTGAATGAGTTGTGATTTTTAAAAGAATTTACTAACAAACTTTACTGTCGTATCAATAATAGAACCTCACCGAATACGGTAGACATCTGTACCGACGCGGCTAAAAAACACAACCGCTGTGGTATAGGGATAATATGTGACGAACCAGTTATAAGGTTTGCTAAACCAATGGCAAGCCACGCAACGGTCCGTCAACTAGAAGCAACTGCTATAGAGAAAGCAGTGGAAGAATTGCAGCGAAGAAGAATTCGAGGCAAGATGATAAATATATATACAGACTGCAAATCCATTATTAATATAATGGAAGGTAGTCTGCATAGATCGAAATCTACACTGAATTGTTGGGAAGCCCTGAATAAACGTTAGACTGCACTGGATCCCGGCCCACTCAGGCTTCTCCGGCAATGAAAGAGCAGATGAAATAGCGAAGAGTTCTATAAGAGAACACAGGACGGATATAGAACCGATAGGGCTCTCACACGTAGAGGTGAAACGGTTCACAAGAAACTGGGCTAAAACCCAAGCAAATGAACAATGGCTAAACTCCACCGGTTCAACTCATACCAAGAGTTTCTGGGGAGGTACAAACAGCAAGAAAACGAAAAAGATCCTAAAATTAAAAAGGGAGGATCTCAGATTAATTACAGGGATAAGCACGGGCTACCTAATGCTCAGAGCCCATGCAGCAAAAATAGGTAGAGCAACCACGAGTATATGCAGAGGCTGTGGAAGTGAGGACGAGACAGTTCTCCACGTCCTATGCCAATGTGTAACCCTAGAAAACCTAAGACTGAGAATCTTAGGAAGAACGTACTGGGATGACTTCAGCACGGTAAGGGAGTTAGACCAGGGTAAATTGTTAAGCTTCATGAATAAATCATCAGAATAAAATCACTTAATTGAAATTTTTCTTTGAATGTATAAATGAATAAATATTAACCGTAAAGATACTAAAAATTATTTATATGATCCAGGGTTTATTTATCCTAGTATGCTATCAGCGTAAAAATTTCGTGCAAATAGTCAAAAAAAAGATTACTTTCAATGGAAATTTATTGACACTTTGAACTGAATAAGTTCATTAATTTTATTAGAAAATTAGAAGTTGAATAATTTAAATAATAAATAAATGAAAATAAAAGAATTAAAATTAAAGATATATAATATTTAAATAATTTTATAATATTATTGACATTAATTTAAAATAAGTTAAAACTTATTTGAACATAGCATAAAATTTAAAAGACTTGTTTTTTAAAGTGATGTCCCCAGGGCATTCACAAATACACGAATATGCAAAATGCAATTTATGTACGGAACTATTGGCTGTTGGTTGCCAGTCCGATCTTCAACAACGTATACCCATAATGGTTTTGAAGACTTTTTTACCGCAAGTTTAAATGTTGCAACATATATCGTGTTATTGTTATATTAGGATTTACATCCAATTATTATGGAAGGCAATGCACTAAATAATTGAATTAACATTTTTATATTTCAAAA
Source organism: Dolichopus griseipennis (assembly GCA_963082915.1). NCBI lineage: Eukaryota > Metazoa > Arthropoda > Insecta > Diptera > Dolichopodidae > Dolichopus > Dolichopus griseipennis. Next base: position 47,309,623 of record OY720444.1, on the reverse strand, counting down.
AAAGGTTTTAGAAAGTATATTCAATTGAAAAACTTAAATTAAAAAATTTGATAATAATTCCATAAAATAAGTTCTCAATCACGACGTACAATATCTTCAGGCCTGGACACGGAATTATTTGAATGTATTGGTGAAACAATTCAAATAAAATGAGAGCGAATCCCGAAAAAAATTTTTTTCTTTGGAATTGTGTCTTTTTGAAAGAAAATAAAGACTTAAGATTAAATATTCCCCTAAATACTCCGAATTTTACATAAAAATAAAATTTGAAGTTTTTTTTATAACATATTAAAAATTCAGCTATTAACTCAAAATGTTTAATATGTTTTTCTGAATAAATATTTTCCAGTTTATTCCTAGCATTTCATAACGTAGCCATAAAAAAATTATGAAAGTACACACGACGTACAATATCTTCAAGCCATGACATGGAGAGAAACGAAAGCCTTTAGGAGCCTCATCAATTTGCAACTTTTTTGAATTTCGTTCATAGGTGGCCGTAAAATTCCATCATCTAAAATTCTTATAATATATTCAAATATAAAAATTTTAATGTTTTAATTCAGAAATTTTTTTTGAAAAAATAACCTCCATATATTTTACTTTTTTTAAAAGTTTTTTACAAGTTTTCAATGAGATGATAATTTTAATAAATATGCTACAGTGTTGGCAATAAATAAATAAACAAAACTAGTTTAAATGAAAATATTGAATTGGAAAGTAACACAGCAAATTAAATTTAAAAAACCAAAAAAGGTTTATGTTAAATAAATTGTGAAACAAATTACATACAAAAAATTCTTTTACCTGTTATATAAAATTTTAGAGTAGAAATTTAAAATAATTTTAGTAAACCTAACCCAACTTAAAAAGCTTCATAATAATCTGTGATGCATTTGTTAAGTAAATTTTTTTTAATATCGAGTTTTTGTATTTTTAATTTAAATAAAATACCAAAATTATATATCAAAATAAAATTTTAAGTTTTTTCTTTATGCTCATTAAAAAATTAAATTTCGTATTTTGCAGCTTTATATGGAGAATTGCAAAATTTTACAACAAGTTTAGCATCGGTCAACCATATTTTCGGGTAAGCAATATTTATTTGTCTTTTTACATTTTTATACAGTAGAAAAAACAAGGCGTGCAATAAATAGCCGTAAGAGGAATATTATCTTAAAATTTTAAATTAAATAAATTTTTTTAAGTATATATATAAATATTTTGTAACTTTTTGATAAATTATGGTTCTAAAATGTACGGTTTCTGGATGTAACTCCAATTATGGTTCTAATTCGATTAAAGTTTAATGTTTTAAATTTCCAAAACAAGAATAATTAAAAAAATTATGGATAAGCGCTTTAGAAAGATCTGTTTGCTTCAACAGATCTCAACCTTCTAGGTATAGTTGCTTATCATTTAATTAACTTTATAATATTAAAAACATTTTCTAATTATTTTATCATTCAAAAATATTAAAAATTCTTACTAATTTATTTATTTAAAAATATTAAACAATAAATAAACTTGAAATAAATTTATTCAAATTTAAAAAATTACATATTTAAAACTTTTTATCCAATTCAATAAAATTTTACACACATTCAGCAATTACTTCTTTTCACGATTTTTAGCTGTAGTTCATTTATTGGTGAATGATTTAGTAACCTTGATTATTTATTTCATTTTTGAATAATTTTAAAATTTATTCCCTTTATTTACTTATATTTTAATGTTTTATATAATTAAACTTAAAGTTATTAGAAAGAAATATTAATTTGTACTAATATAAATATAAAAGTTTATATAATTTGATCGTTTTTAATGTTAATTAAAACCATTAATGCTTTCATTAGCTTTTAATCAAAAAATTTGCAATAAATGTATTTCTAAAATACAAGAACAAAATTAGAACTTTTCATATAATTCATTTAAATATAAAAATAAATTTTACAACTTATGTATCGTACACAATTTCTTAATAATATATTACCTATTGTAATAATTCAATAAAATATAGATATGATATAATAAAAATTAAAACATTTCGTCGTTTATTAAAAATATATTTTGTTTTTAATTTATATACATAATATGTTTTATAGTAAAATTCTTCCTTTAAAAAATACAAAAGTGTTAAATAAGAACGGAAATAGGAAATAGTGTATCAAATCTGAAATTTCTATCTTTATTAATTTCGGATATATGCTTTAAGGTCTTGGGAGTAGTGGGGATGGTACGCAAACCACAATTCCATTTCATCCAAAATTTCAAGTACACAAAACAAATAAAAAGAAACATCTGTGCCCCAAATATAAGGTTCTATCTTCTTTGGTTTCGAAATTATACTTGTTTGGACTCAATTCGATCAAAAGCTTCTAGAATCCGAACTCGACCAGAACCAATTTCCATGGTACTTTCATTACTAGTAAGCTAGAATTTAAATTTCCTCAAAAAAGCGTCATTAGTTTTTGAGTTATGGTCTTTTTAAGATATATGTTTGTTAGCCCTTGAACATTTCAAAGGTTCCAGAACCCGAAACCATGGTACGATTTCGTCCATATGCAGTCCCCGTCAAACTTTCAATTTTAATTAACCCTTGTACACAATTGGAATGTTCTATCTTAATTTTAAGTTACTATTTTTATTAATTTCGATGATAAGTCTTTAAACCTTGGGAGGTCTAAGAGAGTTACCGGAACCACCACTCTAATTGATCATAAATTAAGAGAACACGTAGGAAATAGTAAAGAACACCCTTTTGCTAAATTTGAAGTATTTTCGAAGATATGCTTTAAGGTCTTCGAAACTATGTAGATGGTCCCCACCCACTACTCCAATTGGTTCCTATTTTGCAGGACACTAAGCGAATTGGAAGGGACATCCTAATACTAAATTTAGAGATTCTATCTTCTTTGGATTGAGAATCATGCTCGTTTGTCCTAAATCTGATGAAAAAGTTCCAAGATCCGAACCCATGGTCGGATTTCGCCTTTATGCAGTCTGCGCCGTTCTTTCAATACTAGTGAACCCCTGTAAACAATTGGAACGTTCTATCTTAATTGTAAGCTTCTTTTTTTTATTACTTTCAATGATACGCTTTAAGGTCTTCACAATTGTGTGGATGGTCCTCGAGCCACTACTCCAATTGGTTCTAAATTTCAAGGTCTCTAGATACATAGAAAAAGGCACACTGATACCAAAATCCGATCTCGATCGCACACAATCCCCGCCATAGTCTCACTACTAGTAACCTACAGCAAAAATTTGTGAAAATAGCGCCATTAGTTGAGTACTCTTTATTTTTTTTCAGATGTTCCTTAGCCCTTAGAACGATTAAAAGATAAAAAATTCGAACTCATGGGCCGATTTCACCAATATGCAATCTCCGCCGTACTTTAAGTCCTAATAACCTAGTTAAAGTTTCATCAAGATAGCTCTATTAGTTTTTGAGTTATCGTGCCTACAGACGGACATGGCTATATCAACTCATGAGGTCATACTGGTAACCATTATATATACTTTTCCATATCTAGCTCGCTTCCTTTAGGTGGTTACATACACCATACCAAAGTTAATATACCCTTTTCCTATTCCATATGTGTAGGATATAACAATATGTATACAAATTGTACTAAAAATTATTTTTAACATAATTTATTACATTTTTCTTACAATTATATGTAATTGTAATAAATAATAGTCTTTCCATTACAATTATATGTAATTGTAATGGAAATATTTCAATTACAATTACATTTAATGAAAAAAAGTAATTGAAATAAAAATAATTCGCTAGAAAGCTATAATGAATTATTTTTGGTAATAATAGCAATCAAAATATATGTTTAGCTATCGATTGTACTACTTCTTTTAATATTAAAATAAATCTATCTTAACTACATTAAATTAGTTATATCCATTATATACAGTGGTGATCATAGAAATTGTCAATCTTTGTATATTTCTTTCTTTCTGAGGTTTAGAACAAGCTAAAAATTCTCGTCTCTAAAGCAAAAAAATTAATAGGCATAAATCTTCCGAAATTATAAAAAATATATTACAATGTTCATTAAAAAATTATTTTGTGACACGATGGAATTCGATGGAATATACGATTGTGTCCAACATATTTTAAACAAGTGAGGGAAAAAACCAAGGGTTTTTAAAAAGCACATTTTCAAAATTATATAAGGTTTGTTACTGAGTATTTTATTAGTTACTAGCTAATACCCGGTGCGCGTTGCTGCGCCTCTTAATGGAGGTTTAATTGAAGTTGATGTTACTGCAAAAAGTTAACACAAAAATTACACACGGTTATCACATGTAAATTTTAAAATGTATGAAAGCAATCTTTTAAAACGATTTTCTAGGATTATTCTAGTGATTTTTGAAACTTTCTGTAATTCAAAGCAGTACAAACTACTTTCCAATTTGACGTAATTTACTTCCAAAAAATTTTTTTTGACCAAACGTAGGACCGACTATTAACAGACTCAACTCCATTTTCAAGTTGCTTCACACATAAAAAAATCGGTCAAATCGTTTCTAATTTAGAGTAAAGTATTGAAAAAACCTATAAAAAGCTGTTGGGCCGCAATGGATTAATGCAACTCAACAAAACTTTTTTAGGGCTTTCTGTAAGCCAAAGCAGAATTTCGTAAAATCGGACAATATTTGGACCCAAAATTTTTTTTGACCACCCGTCGGCTCGACATGGATTAACAAATTCCAAAACTGTTAATAGTGTCAACTCAGTTCTCACAGGGGAGCACGTATACAAAATTTGAAGAAAATCGGTAAAACCGTTTCTAATTTAGAGTAAAGTATTGAAAAAACCTATAAAAAGCTGTCGGGCCGCAATGGGTTAATGGAACTCAACAAAATTTTTTTTAGGGCTTTCTCTTAAGCCAAAGCAGAATTTCGGAAAATCGGACAAAATTTGGACCCAAAATTTTTTTTGACCACCCGTCGGCCCGACATGGGTTAACAAATTCCAAAACTGTTAATAGTGTCAACTCAATTCTCAAAGAGCATGACGTATACAAAATTTGAAGTCAATCGGTCAAACCGTTTTCATTTTAGAACAAAGAAGTTTAAATACTTGCAGCACAGCCCCAACTTGGCGGTCCGTCAGAGCAAAATTTTTGGGCCACGATTTCTTTCCGTACCCAAAAACCTCCATATACAAATTTTCATGAAAATCGGCTGGGCAGTTTAGGAGCCAACTCGTTACATACAAACAAACAAACAAACAAATAAACAAACTTTCGCTTTTATATATATAGATTTTTATAAAAATATATATAAAAATTAATGATAATATTATAATTTAGTTATTTCATTAATTTATTAAGTAAGTATATGACTAATAGTGAAATACTTAGAATATAACCCCAATGTACTCAAGGAAACCTGTTAATAAGTGCGAAATATAATGTTGGAGCTTCAATGTTAACGTTTAATTTTGGAAAAACATACACTGCTGAATAAGTTACTGTTTTATAAGAACATAAAAGCCTTTCAATAGGGAAGGTCTCCAAAGTTTTGCTTAGAAAATTTATGATGGATCTGCTCACTCCCCCTTCAGTCCCCACCTCTTCATTTTTTTAGGTTCTAGGAAATCAATTGTGAACCAAAACCAAAATTTTAGAATTTTACCTAGAATTTTTTTATCTAAGCAAAAATGGTTAAACCAAAGAGAAAATTTCTTCAATTTAAAGAAATCCTTTCAAACATAAGAAAAACCTTTAACGTATGGTGAAATAAAATGATGCAGCTGTAAATTTAGTATATTTGTAAAAAAAAATTTGAACAGGTATTCAAGTTAATTTTAAGACCCTAGCTTGAACCGTTTAGAAGATATGTGGGATCAAAAATTTTGCAAAAATTGAGTTTTGCGTAATGGTAAATTTTAGTACCGTATGGCAACCCTAAATATTTGCATTTAAAAATTTATAAAGTTTATAAAACCAGCTATCTTTTGTGGTTTTCAGATTGAAAATACACTTAACAAAACTCTGGTTATAACAATTTAAAAATAGGGCTTATTACAACTTTGGGGGGCTGTAGCTCCGTAACGGGTGAGGCTATTTACTGCAATAGATTTTACATATTTAAAAGAATATGTAAAAATTATGACTCCTTTTGCAGAAATTCTTAATTTCTTACAAGGAGAAAAAGGTATTTATTATGTGATATTAATACCATCATTAGCAACATTAAAGGTTAAAACAGATAAAATTGCCAACAACAATGAACTAAGATATTAAGGTAATGTTTTGGCTAACATGCAGCAAAGTCTAGTAGAAAGACTTAATGCTTTTTTTTACCTAACGGAAAAACCGCACGAAGCAATTGATGCTGCAATGTCGCATCCCAATATAAAACTAAATTGGTTTAAAGTTATGGCTCCATTCTTTTCTGGTACTAGAAAAGATATAGAAGACATATTTATTGAATATTGTACCAGATATCAATTATATTCAATTGAAAATAATAATGCCAATTCTTCAAATAAAAATATAATCGATATATTTGATTTCGGTGAAGATAATTCAGAAGGTTTGTATATTTTGGAAAAATGTAACTTTTGTAGTTTAAAAACCTATCATTCAAAATACTTATTTTGAGGCCAATTCCTTAGAATTTAAATTGACAAATTAATGGAGGAATATTTGAGCGATCAAATACTCCTTTAGCATCTTCTACTCCAGTCGAAAGACTGTTCTCTTTTGCTGGAATAGTATCAACTCCTCTGTTTTCTGTATTGTTACCATGTTAAGTAATTGATTAATAATATAAATTAATCTCATTTAACTTTTCTAAAATTACTTTCTCTCAATTAATTTTTATCCATTACATGTAATTGTAATTGAATTTCTTCCATTACAAACTACATTTAATAGTAATTGAGAAATTTCAATTACATATTATATGTAATTGTAATGGCAAGACTTCAATTACAAATTAAATGTAATTGTAATTAATAATTTTCAAATTAATAATATTAATAAAAATTAAAAACTAATAAAATTAATAATTTTCAAATTACAATTATATGTAATAAAAAGTATCGATGAGCAATACTCAAAATGAGGTTCTATTATAATGATATATATTTTTATCGAAGTTGATAAAGAAACCCTCTTCCTAATTTAAAAAAAAAAAAATATATATATTTTTTGATATTTTTTTACATACAAAATTTTGATATTTTTTTATCATCAAAAATTACACCACGATATTTTATTTCCTTAACCAAGTTAACCTCTTATGTTATCTATTACTATATTTCAATGATATTCCATATCATTTATATAAATCAGAAACAACAGAACTCCTAATATACTTCTTTGCGTTACCCCAATAGGAACATCAATCTGATTGGAAATATAGTGGTCAATTTTTGTTCTTTGCCTTCTATAAAATAAGTAAGATCCAAACCACTTTAACTCTTTTCCATTTACTCCATAACATTGTAATTTTTTTAATAGAATCGATCTATCCACCGTTTCAAAAGCCCTTTGCAAATCCAAAATTAAAAAGATCGTATTAACTGGGCGAAATTCATTGCATTTATTTTTTATTATTTAATTTTTTCCACTGGGGTTATTATCGTTTCTTTCCAAATTTCAGGAAAACATCCACTGTTCAATGATTCATTTACAATTGATAAGAAAAATTTTGAGAAATGAATTCAAAAGAATCTATTAACATATTCTTATTAATAAATTATTATCTGTCTTATTGTTCATATTTGGCAATGTTATTTTCAAATTATTTAGAGTTATTGTCCTAAATTTAAAATAATGATTATAATTTATTATCCTATTTAAATATTCATTTTTAATTCCTTTGACGTACAATCCTTAATTATGTGATTACCAATTTACAATTTTCGATTTTGTGTCGAAAACCCAAGCACTTCACACATCTGCGTACATCATAACTTTCATACACTCCGCAACTATCCAATGAAATTTTTATTCTTCCAACCTCCAAAATATTTTTAAAATCTTCAACATTAATTTCAGTTATAGCATTATATTCATTTTGCTCCCTTTTGGTTTTATACGTTCTTATAAATCTTATTTCATTTTCAAATTTAAAACTATTCTGTTTCTTAATTTTGTTAACAAGATCTTCTTTCTCATATTTTTCGGACATACCTACAATTAATAGTTTTGGCTTTTATCTTTATTATCTTTTGAAATTTTAGCATAGCTTTCTTTCATTATTTCTTTAGCTTCTTTTTCAAGATTACTTATCGGTTCTTTGAAGAAGACTTATTTACTTTGAAGTTGCCTGGGTTGATGTTTTTTATGACATCAGCTTTAGTCACTTCTGAAGTTTGAGCTTGTTTTGGTTTAATAACAAGTACTAGTTTTTTTTAACCACATGGGAGTAAGATTCAACTTTATTTTAACAACTTACTTTTTTCATTTCTCCAACAATTTCATCACTACGCTCTTTAAAGTTCTTACCTGGTTTCAATTACTTGATGTAAACTTTTGATTTCTTGCTCATTCTTCTTAAGCGACAACTCAAACTCATCCCGATACTCTTTCAAGCGACTTTTATTTTCTTTAGTACAATCAAGTATATCTTTCAACACCATATCAACATTATTAATGTACACCATGCAATCATCACACACTAATCTTACCATAGTGTTCGCATTCAGCTCACCTATACTAAACTGATCTAAATCACAGCATTTATTAACAGCAAGAAACACCTTTCCACATACTCCAGCACATCTCACACCTGATTCAATTCTAATTGCACCTTTACAGGCGCTACAATCTGGCATGTTTATTCGTATCTACGTTTAAGCATCAAAACAATAAACTAAATTTCCACGCTCTACCAAAAAAAAATTTTTTTTTTTATTCCCCTTTTTTGCCACATACTCGGAATATAGTTGTACAACATATACATATCAACAATTTAAAATTTTATATTTTACATTTTTTTTTATATTATAGATATTCATTTTATATTTTTTGAAAAATGATAATTATTTTGGATGTGAAATTAAATATGGAATTATAATTGATAACAGTTTGCAAGTTAGAGAGATATTTAACTGCCGCTTTTCAGTCCTTAACGGAACGTGAAAAATTTATAGCTATCTTAATTGATGTAATTTACGTAGAGCAAAGCTTACAATACAGAGATAACAATGTAATAGGCATGGCTGGCAATAGCTATACTGAAACAGCCAGAAAAATTATGGTATTTATGATTAAGTCTATTTTCGGAAATTTCAAAGAATTTTTCCGCCTGTTCCCTGTATTTCGGCAACAGGTCAATTTTCAACGGCGACCACAAAAGCTGTAATTGATTTAGTTCAAAATAAAGGCTTTCGCGTTCTTGTAATTGTCACTGATAATCACAAAATAAACCAATCTATGTTTAATAATTTGAGCTTTCAAAATCAACATTTTGTTCATAATCCTAACCTACAGTTTGATGCTGTCCATTCATTTAAAAACAATCGCAACAATTGGCCTTGGGCACCAAACCGTTTCTTAACATATTCTGATTTTGAAACAAAAGAAATTAAACATGCCTGTTTTGCGCATTTCCCGGAAATGGGTATAATTTAAGATATATTAAAATTTATTTTATATTACAGATAAAAATATATTTTGCATGCTTTTTTGGCCTTTTAAATTTAATTTGCTGTGTCACTTTCCAATTCAATATTTTCATTTAAACTAGTTTTGTTGATTTATTTATTGCCAACACTGTAGCATATTAATAAAATTATCACTCTCATTGAAAGCTTGAAGGAAACTTTTAAAAAAGTATAATATATCGAGGTTATTTTTTCAAAAAACAATTCCTGAATTAAAACATAAAATTTTTTTTATATTTGAATATATTATACGAATTTAACAAGATGGAATTTTGCGGCCACCTTTTAACGAAATTCAAAAAAGTTACGAATTTATGAATTAATTGTTTTAAAATCAACCGTCGAATCAAAGCTCCCTTTTTCCATAAGATTACGTGTTACATGAGCCTCCTAAAAGCTTTCGTTTCTCTTCATGTCATGGCCTGTACGTCGTGTTCTTTATACTATATTATAAACTATATTTTATGCTAAGCAGAAACTTTTTTTTAAAACTGTATTTCTTAAATAAATTTTCTTACCACCAAAAATCATAAAAAATGTTTATTAGTTTTATTTTTTGAATGTTAAAATGGCGGTGATTTTAAATACCAAAAAACATTATTGAATAAATTTTGCTAAAATATATTAATAATTTCGAGTTGAAAGTTGAAATTTTGACATGTTACAAAAAAAATTCAAACTTTATTTTGATATAAAAACTAAAATAATTGGAAAATTATTCCGTACTTGAAATTTTTGAAAAAATTTAAAAGAAAATTGATCAAGATCGAAATTTTACCTTAAAAAAGCAAACGTAAGTACAAAATTTTTTTAAGAAATGTCATTTGGTTTACTGACACACTTAAATATTTTCGATGTCCAGGCCTTCTATAATAAATAATTTTTAGTATCTACATGGTTAATATTTATTCTATTTTAACAATAAAAAAAAAACTTAAAAATTAAAAAGATTATCATAATTTAATTAACATGTTGTGATCCATGCGGTTTTCTGAGTTTTAAATTTTAATCAACTAATATTTACTATATTGCACAAAATAAGAAATATGATGGGGATATTGGTTAGCAAACTACGTACTTATAAGATTTTATAATTTTCGTTGATCATACCTTCAAAACGACAACTTTTATTTTACAATTTAAAGAATATATTTAAAATTGTAAGAATAAAAAATATAAAAAAGTTAATTCAATTCGTCAATTCGTGAAAAATCAATTAAGTAATTGATAGATAACATGCGCAAACTTCATTTCAGATATTCTATCGAACTTAAGTGCGTATATCGGAAATGTACATACTTTTGTAAATTAATTTGAATAAATATGACAAAAACGAAGAATAAAAGAATTACATAGAATTTTTGACATTACATATGCAATTTATTCAATCAACCTATGGTAATTTTATAATGGAGAAGCTACTAAAATCAAGTGTGTAAAACAAAATAAAAATGCATATATTTTTAGCCTAATTATTAAAAAAAGTAACTCAAGAAAAATTAGAAATACTAATTGATATTTATGATAAGGATGAAATTTAAATAATTAACGAATATAATTAAAGAATTGGAGAATGAAAATATTCTAAATTAACTATTGACAAGAGTTTTTCAAAAAAAAAAAATAAGATTTAAAAAGAAATGATTAAGACGGTAGTTCAACACAAATTTGTGGTTATGATTTTTGATTGAAGTAAATATTTAATATTTTAGATGACTTAGTGCACAATGCATTTCCGCAAGGTTCATTTTATTTTTGAGTAAAACTTACCTAAAGAATAATTATTGTCATCGTTGGTATTTCTCATAAAATAATTTGATTCATCAAAATTTGCTCTTGCTGAATCACTTTTCATTTTTGACATTGCGTTCAAAAGTTTTAAATACAGATATATGAAAATATATCTATGGCTTTTTTACAATTTTCCATTTATCCACTAATTATGAATTTTTAAAAGCTATTATATTTGTTTTAATAAATTACTTATATTGAAAAGAATACCAAATTATTAGTATTCAAAAATGAATTGCATATATACATTAAATTATTTTAGATCCAATTTTTAATAAAGTATAAACGTATATATGTTTCTATATACATAGTTTGTAATTAATCCGTATTTTTTAAAACATTGCGTTTTGCGACTTATGTATTAATAAAGTTGCTCATAACTCATAACAAAGGTTATCAAGATTCAAGAATTACCAACTTCTGAATTATGAGATACAAACGTATTTATGCATGTATTTATTCCTTTATATTAATAATCTGAAAACAAGAAAAATTTTTAGAAACATTAAAATAAATTATCTTTGTGTAATGCATAATATGTATATGTTTTTTTTTTTAAGTTTGATTAAAACCTATTACATATTACAAAACTCGTTCGATAGTTCGATGGTATACACGTATATATTATATTAAATAGTTCTAGTTCTATAATTATTTAAGATTTTCTCATACCAACTTGACATTTTTTTAGAGAATATTAATAAAGTTTTACCCCAATTGATAAGGTAAATTTAGATGCATGCACACATTAATATAATTGTTCTTCTAATGTATTTGTAATATGTACTTTTGGTTCTTAATAACCCAATTTTAATTAAAATTTCATCACCTTTAAAGAAATATATTATATATAAAAACTTATTTTGATATTATTTAATATATTGGCATCAACAATAGTTTAAATGACGTCTAAATAATATTATAATACAAAGCCACGTCTACTACATATATATGCGAAACAGTTACTAAAAAATATTTTGCTTAGTAGTTGTATTGTATTTTGGATTTGATTTAAGTGACAATACTGAAGATCAGTAATTTCCCTTAATAATGATCATGTGTTATCTTTCTACCTATATTTACAATTACTGTGTTATTTTATATTTCTACATCGCTAATATAGTTTATTCTACACAATAAAAAGATCCATTGTCGTAAGTTAACCAGTGCTGCCGCAGTAAAATAATTTATTCCACGGAAGAATATGGAGTAATTCCACGCGCTGTCAATTTTTATTTTGTATATGACAAGTACAATTTTATATAAAATACTCGCATTTGATACGATTTTAGTCTTACACAATCAAAACATATCATATAATTGATTTGTTATTTTATAAAACGTCAAAATTATAACTGCTATATACTTGAAAAACATATGCTTTTAGAAAACAATATTGTACCAAAAAAATGGAATGTTTTGGTTATGTCACTGACAAACTTGCATTTAAATAAAATCTTAATTCACCGCTCTTCTATCCTATCAATAGTTAGCCATAACACTGCAAATTTTTGGTTTAATTTTAAAAAGCATAAGGCTGTCACACCCGACGCGCCACCCACACGTCCACTGGCGGAAACTTTGACGGCAACACGAGCGTTTCTGAGTTGGTAGGGGATTTAGAATTGGATTCAAAAGCAGGGTATTCCTTTTTTAAAGAATATTTATATATGTGTAGGTAAGAAATTCTTAATAGAGATTTTAGAGTTGGATCACCACCTACATTAATTCTTTCAGAAGGCCTGGACATCGAAAATATTTGAATGTATTAGTACACATTGTTAAAGTGTGTGAAAAAAAGCTCTTCCAAATGACGTTTCTTAAAAAAATTTTTGTACTTTTATGTTTATGTTTTTTTTTTTAGGTAAAATTAAAATTTTCATCAATTTTCTTTTAGAGTTTTCCCTATGAAATAATTGTCCAAATATTTTAATTTTTATATTAAAATAAAATTTGAAATTTTTTCTTTAACATATCAAAATTTCAGCTTTCAACTCGAAATTTTTAATATATTTACAGCAAAATATATTCAATGATTTTTTAAGTATTAAAAATCACCGCCATTTTGACACTCTCAAAAAATATTTGAATAGACATTTATCATGTTTTTTAGTGAACATAACCTTTAAATTAAAAGCTATAATTTCAAATTTTTTCAACGATTTCGGTAAGTAGTTCAAATTCAATCTAAGTTTTAATATATATAAATTTAATAAAAAATTATGAAATTTATATATAAATAAAGCTTAAAGAATTCTCTTTTCACTCGTAAAAAAATTAAATTTGAAATCATTTTTTTCAGCACATTTCCAAGAAAGAATTCGAAAAGGAGTACCACATTCTGGGTAAGAAAGTTTTTTCTAATAAGTACAGTTTCAAATAAAAAGTAGTTGCGTAGTGTAAAATTGTGTAGAGTAGTATTTTACAAGTACCTTAATAAAATAAAATAATATTTTTGATCTCAATTTAATATTATTTTAAAAATAATATTTAAATATTTTTTGTTAATAAAGAATTAAATAATTTTTATAAATAAAAGATTTTTTTTTTTTAAATATACTTCAATAATATTTTATTTTATATACAATACAAAGGTACTTGTAGTTTAGTTATCAAATTTCTAATTTAAGTTTTTTAATTGAATTAACTTTCTTAAACATTATATTTGAAATTTAACAAAGTTAATTCAATTATTAAGTGTCTTATATTGCCTTTTTTAATAATTTATTTAAAATGGGTCGTAAATGCTCGGTTGTTGGATGTAAATCCAATTATAACAGTAGCACGAATTACGTTACAACTTATAAATTTTCAGTAAAAGAAAATTTAAAAAAATTATATATTTTTTATTAAAGATACAGCGTTTACCTGTTGGAAGAACGAACTGGCAACCAACAGCCTATAGTACCGTTTGTAAATTACATTTTGAAGATTCGTGCTTAACTGTAGATAAATCGCAAAGGACGCGATAAATACCAGGCATTGTATATTATATATATTAATTTTTTTTATTTAATTACTTATTTTTTATTTCCATTTATTTATGATTTATATTTTTCAGTTTTTAATATTCTAATGAAATAATTAAACTCATTCAAATTCCCACTGAACACAACTTTTTTTTTGACCATTAATTTACGACATTAATAATCTTTTTGAAAGCTTCTAAGAAGCTTTTTCCTATTAAAATTTTTTTTGGAAGCAATTTTTTGAAATCCATACTTATGAATGAAAAAATTAAAGTTAAAATTTTTTTTTGTTACTAAATGATGTAAAAAAGATGATATTTCAATTTACTCTTTTAACATAATTAAAAAAAATTAGTAGTTTTTGAGTTATTTTAACATTTTTAACAGGACTCCCGCGTTTTCCCATAAGACTACGTGTAAATTTCATTTGCGGGAGTCCTATTTTGAGCTTTTTTTCTTTAGATGTCCAGGCCTTTTGAATTATTGTAGGTTATGGTTGGATTCAAAATCAGGGTTTTCCCCTTTTCAAGAATATTCATATTACGTAATAAATACCGAAATGAATTAAATTCATTTAAAAAATTAAGCGAATGGTGTATGGTTTGCTCTCTTTCAAATGAGCTAAATAAGCCGATGATGACAAATTATTTAAATAGAAAAAGATTTATTTTTTTTCTTACATTTGTATAAACATTCTTTATTTGTGATTCAAAATGTTTTTATTCATTTTCGCGAAAATTATTTTAACGATTATGAAAAACATCGAATGCGCAGTGGAGTAAAGAATAGTACTTAAAAGGATATAGGTAAGTTGTCTTGTAAAAGTTATAAAATTTTCACAGAATGATATTCAAACATTTGAAAAATTGCTTTTAGTTTAAACATACGTGATTAAAACATTATTTGAAAAAGAAAAAGATTATTTTTATTATTTGTTAACGTTTCTTTGCAAATGGTCAATCAAATGAAGACTTTAAATAATTTTTTGGGAATTTTCAGAATTGAAATGTGGAAAACAATTCAGTTTTTATTTTGCTGAGCCATACTTGAAATATTTGAACTGAGTACCTATACCATTTTAAAAATTATTTTGTATTTGGCGTTTAGTACACCATAATTTTCTTTGTTTCTTATTTACTACATATTTTTATAACTTACTTAAATAACTTACCTTCGAATTCAATTTTTCAAAGGATTCTAACTAGAAAATTTTGTAAATTTATCCTCACTTTACAAGTATACCAACAATTTTCGACAGCACAATAGCGCCTCTACTGCAATGATGGCTTTATTTCTTCTTTTTAGTTAGCTTTTCTCCTGAACTTCTTAATCCTCACGTATCTTTCACGTAATTAATATTATGTATCTCGTAATACGTAATATTAATTTGTAGCAGCACCTCTTTCTTTATCCTTGACTATATTTTTATAAAAAATATATTTATAATTTTTAAACTATTTAGACACAAAAAAAAACCTTTTTATTTTATCTCTCAAAATTAAATATGAAGTCAAAAATTTGTACAGAAATTAAATGTTTAATGTGATATTTATGTTCTGAAATTACCTATTGTTGATAACACTTTAAAAATATGTCATTCTAACAAATTGAATAGTGCAATACGTGTGTAGTCCAGCAATTAAATGGATGAAAAAGTTGATGTAGATAACTTTTCTGTTATATTTTTTTTTCAGATTCTTTCGGACAACTTTTTTTGTTGATGTGTTTCTCCGTTTGTAACGCATCGAAATAGACGCGCTAGATATAGTGTCAAGGGTACCTATCGAATCAGCATCGAAAAGTGAATCGATCTAGCTATGTGTGTCCGTCCGCCCGTCAGCACGATAACTCAAAAACTATAAGAGCTAGAGTTCCGAAACTTTCACAAAGTAATTTTTAGACAATTTGTAGGTTCCCTATTGTTTTTGGTTAAAATCGGGAAAGGGCTTCGGGTAGCTGCCATACAAATTTTTTGAAATTAAATGAATATTTTCAAAATTAATAACTAAATAGAAACTAATAATAAAACAGACAAAATGTAGTCAAATTATTAATACCTTCATGGTGTAGTGGTTAGGACATGCAACTTGTAGTGAAAATGTCTCGGTTCGAATCTAGGCTGGATAAAATTTTTTTTTTTTTTTTTTTAAATTCATCTTTGTTATCTATTTTCTTTTTAATAAAATATATGTATTTATTTTATGTATGAAAAATTTTATTTTATAGAAAAATTGACAGAAAACTCTTATTTATATTAAAAATTATTCATTTTTTTAAATATTTTTATAAAAAAGTTCAAAATAGTTATTAAAAGCAAACAATTGATACCATAGCAACTATAATAATTTTCAAAAAAAATTAAGATAATCAAAAAATCGATGGCTTAGTGGTTAGAACATCGGCCTTTTAATTGAAAAATGTGGGTTCGAATTTCGTTCAGAGCATATTTTTTTTAAATTCATCTTTTTTTTATTAATTTTTTTTTATATAAATTTTATTTAATACATAATAGTGTACGCACGGGTATCTAAAAGTTGACAAGGGCAACTATAATCTTCCTCGTTTTTTTTTATATTAACAATTGTTTTGTAAATTTTTATTAGTTTTGCAGGTAAAATGGGGATAAAGAATTTTAAGAAAAGTAGAAAAGGAACATTAGAAAAGTAGAAAGGGAGCATTTTATAAACTTAATTTTAGAACCTTAAATATTTTAAAAAAAATAAAAGATTTAAACAAAAAACTAATAAAAATTTGGAAATTAATAAAATAGATAAACACATATTTGTCAATAAAAGTGTAGAACAAAAAAGAAAAAAAAACGTTCATTAGTTTTTGTGTTCTTCGTTGTTCTAGGAAGCCTTAATAATTGACGTTTAATTGTTTGTTGCTCTTTCATGCTCTGTCCTGTTGTGAAAACTAAAAAACAAACCTAATTCGTGTTTGTTTCTAAAAAAAATTGCACATTTAGTCAAAGATTTAATATTTTCTGTACCCGGACCAATCAGGCTGATGTTGAAGTTGTAGTTATTTTGAAAATATTAATGAGTAAAATAAAGGAAATGACAGTTCAGTATAATGAACATGAAAACTAAATGTTGAATTTTTTCTGTTCGTTTTCAAAATAAAAAGGGGGCAGAATTGTACTATTTGAAGGCAAATCTAAAAAAATGTTGCATTTTAGAGGGTAGAATTTTCTTTTCGAGAAACGAATTCACCATAATTGTCCGGAAAAGCACTAAAAAGATGGGATATTGCGCATGTTTCCTACCTTTGGTATATTGCACCCCACCATATTTTGCAATGACGGCTAAAAAAAAGCGGTGGAGAGTTTTCTTTAAATAGACATTTGAACAGAAAACAGCTGGAAATAAATATTTATTTCTAAGTAAACCAACTGTGTTTTAAATCTAATACCAAAACGTTTTGTACTTTAATTATTTTCAAAGATAATAATAAAAGTAAAAAAGGCAGGTTTTCATGAGAAAATTTTGCCCAGTATTCTTAACTTTAAAAAGAGAGGTATATAGTATACTCTCAATAGGAGAGAAAGAGCAAAATGGTTAAATTTTTTTTATATGTTTTGGCAAAAAAAATTACATAACCTTATTCTTTAATTCTTAAATTTATATTTCGAGAATTTTTAAATTAGAATTTTAATTTTTTTTTTTTTTTTTACATTCTCTTGTTTGTTTACAAAATTCAAATGTTATGTATCCAGTATCCATAAAAATATGTATTAGTATGCAAAAAGTTTTTGTTTAGGTAGAATCAGAAATTATACATATATAGATAGCAAGTAGAACAAAAAATCTCTTAGGTACTATATTTTGTGAAAATCAATGCCCCACGAAAGAGTAAAAACGTATTATACATTGGAAAAAACATATACCTTTCTCATCCTGCACATAGTTTTATATTATTATTATTGTCTTAAAAAAAAGTAAAAAAAAGTTATAGAGATGGTACATTCATTTTATTTTTTAATGAGTTTGTGTGTTCCAATATAATACTGATAAAACCAAATGCCAATGTAAATATACATATATTTAACTACTGGCTTAACTTAATCAAATATAAATAATACAATACATTGTATATGTATGTATAAATATTTTTTTTTTTAATATTCAATCAAATTTTTGTTTTTAAAATATTTATTTTACCACTTTAGGTATTCAAATAATATAACATCATAGCGAAGAGTAGACAAACAAATTTGTTTTTTGCTATCAAATGAATTTTAAGAATTGACTAAATTTAGGAATTTTTACAAAATGAAAATTGGATATTTAGTGTGTACAATTAAAATTCCGTACATAGTATATAAAATTGAATACTTGTTGAGAAATAAAATTAAATAGGTGAGATGGGAAAAGTAAAATAATATCTGAAAAATTTGGTTTAATTAAAAATTAAATTTTCATTTCATATTTTTAAAAAAGGGAAAAAGCCGAATTGAAGTTATATAATAAATAAAATAAATAACGTTTAATTCGGCATAAAAAACCCTTTAAAAAAACGAAATGCAAAAAATAATAAACATGTAGCTACTATGTAGGTTCATAAAACTAAGTATCTATGTACAAACTATAACATAAAACTATTAAAACAAAACAAGCGTAAGACTAAAATTCTAGTAAACATTTGTTTAAACTTATTTATTTATTATTAGCACGTATTTTAATTTATTACTTAAAATTTATGAAAATAAAACGACAACTTACCGCTCAAAAGTAAATTTTTCTTTTATAACTTTTTGGCTTTAACTTTTTAACCCCTTTGAAAATAGAAACCGCAATTTAATAGGTAATTTCACAATGAAACTACAAGCCACCAAGGGTTAAAATATAAAACCCCAGCCTTTGAAAATAATACTATGAAAAAATTACCTACACCATCTTTCAGTGTTTTTTTATACCCGTATGACTGGTCAAAGGGTATAATAAATTTGCCATTACGTTTGTGACGCAGAGAAGGAGAGAGGTAGATATAGACTCAAGTGTATGGATCGGATCAGAATCGAAAAATAAATCGATTTAGCTATGTATGCCCGTCCGTTCGTCTGTTCGTCCGTCCGCACGATAACTCAAAAACTAAAGGAGCTAGAATCTTGAAATTTTCGCAAACTAGTTTTTTTGCAATAGTTGTAATCGCTATTTAAATCCAGCCATATTGGTCCATAGGTTCGGGTAGCTGCCATACAACTTCTTTTTCAAATGAGCATTTCTCTGTACCTATTACAGCTGCGTGTCTGAAATTTTGCCAAAAGTAAATAATGTTTATAATAATGATATAATGTTTATATAACGGTCATACGGGTATCCCAGAGTGGACACATTCTACTCTACTACACTCTTCCTCGTTTTAACATAAAATCATATTAAAATATAAACACATATGTAAATGAACACAAACATACATTTCTATACACTTAACTTGTTCAACACATCTATTGATCATATTGTATATTAAAAGCTTATATATTTTCTGGTGTTACCATATTGAAAGACTAATGTAATTTACCCTGATTTTTCAACATATAAGATTTTAAAAACTTACATATTAAAACTTTAAAGAATTAGTTTTTCTAAAAGTTATGTAAGATTTAGAAATTATTTTTAGAATATATAAAATATTTAAAATATAACTTTTAATATATTATAATTTAATTATAATTTATATTATAATATAACTTATATTATATAAATATATAATTTAAAATATTAATACAACAACAAAAATTATTTGTTAAAATTCTTAAAACTACTAATCAGTTATAAATTTATAAAATATATTTTTAATTTTATTTTATAATTTAGAGCGTTTTGGTAAAATATTAATTTTTATTTTTAAAAAAGCGAGTAGTTTCCTTTTAATTTAACCAAATTAGCTTAACTTAACAAATACCCGTATTTCGTTATAATTTCTGATTTCGTATACTACTTGTAGACTTCGTCAGTGTTTGTAATCGAATGACTAATCAGTTGTATTAATCAGTTTTAAATTTCAAAAAAATTATAATATAATTTATTTTTTTAAATATTGAAGTTTTTAAAACTTAAATATGAAAATTTTTAAAACTTAAATTAAAAAAAAAATTTTCAATTATGCAAATGATATGGCAATATTGTTTTCATTTACATACACATCTTCATTAAAAAAAAAAAAATTAACTCAAATATTGTACGATGATATTAATAGTTTGATACTTGGTTAAATGGTTTGATACAGTCGGCAAATTCAAAATTCTATATTAGGTATAAGAAACTCCAACTAATAAATCTATTATTAGGTACAGTCTGAAATTTAACAGGTGAGTAATTAGAGATTCTGGGAACAACAACAAAGCTACTGTTAACATTATTATTATTATTACTATTATTTTTATTACGATTACTATTAGTACTACCATTGTAATTATTATTATCAGTATAATTGTTGTAGTATTATTCATAATATTATTATTATTGTTATTATTATTATTATTATAATAGTATTTACAATATTAACACTAGGTATTACTGTTATTATTATCAACATTATTATTACAACTACATTCAATATTAAAATTATATTTATGAATGATAATATTATTATAATCTTTAACATTTATATTATTATTAGTAATATTATTTTTATTATTATTTATTAATAATAATAAATATGATAATAATAATATTATTTATTTATTTATTATTATTTATTATTGTTATTACTAGCAGGTTTACCCAGCGTTGCTCGAAAGCGTGCAATCTGTCAAAATTTGAATTTTTATATTAATCTATTTTTGTTTTTAAACGCTAACTGTTCAACTGTTAGGCTAATTAGCCTGCCTATACCATAGGTACGTGTTGGAACAGGGGGTCATATTATATTCGTGTTATTAGAATTGGTCTTCTTGAATTCCACATACAATTAAAACATGAGATAGTACTAGGCCTTATGACATGTAGAAACGTCTTAGATTTTCAATATTTACAATTCTATTTTTTGTTTATGTTGTAATATTTTATATTTTACTTATGTAGTATTCTATATCTGCGAGTTATAGTATTTAATTAAATTATTTGATTATATTTTGCATTTGTTTATATTTTTATATTAAAGTATTTTTTATTAAAGATTTATAATTATTAATTATTGATTATGCCATTAATTTGAACCCGGGCCCTTCCGCATGAAAAGTCGGCACTCAACCACTGTGCCACCCAGCTCTTATTATATTAATATATTATATATATATATAGTTATATCACCTTCTACTCCATATACAGACACTACTCTATATGATTACCTATTACCAGTAGATTGCCCATTACATTAATTATCATTTCAAATAATTACCATATCAGAGTTCTAATGTTAAATTACTTTTTATTAATCATTTATTTTTACGTAACTCTCATACATGTTCTAAATTCTTTTGCTTTTTGAGTATTTAAAGACGTTGAGCATAGACGTTGACAAACCCACTTTAAATCGTTTAAGTTTTTATACCCTACACCTATAGAATAGGTAAAGGGGTATATTAACTTTGGTATGGTGTTTGTAACCACCTAAAGGAAGCGAGCTAGGTATGGAAAAGTATATATATTTGTGATCAGCGTGACCTCCTTAGTCGATATAGCCATGTCCGTCCGCCCGTCCGTCCGACCGTAGGCACGATAACTCAAAAAATAATGGAGCTATCTTGATGAAATTTTAGCTGTAGGTTACTAGAACTGAAAGTACGGCGGGGATTGCATATGGGCGAAATCGGGATTCTGGACCTTTTAATCGATCGAAGGGCTAACGAACATATATAAAAAATCACGATAACTCAACAACTAATGACGCTATCTTCATAAAATTTGTGGTGTAGGGTACTGGTAATGAAACTACGGCGGTGATTGCGTACGGTAGGTAATGTACAACGGGTTCGGAACTTAGAACTTTTTGATCGAATTTATGCCAAACGAGCATAATTCCGAAACCAATGAAGATAGAAGCTCCAAACTTGGTATCAGGGTGTCTCTTTCTATTTCCTTAGTGTCCTTGAAATTTGGCACCAATTGGAGTAGTGGGTTGGAGACCAGCCACACAGTTCCAAAAACCTTAAAGCATATTTCGAAATTAATAAAGATAGTAACTTCAAATAAATTTAGAAGTTTCAAATTTGGTACATGGGTGCTCTTTACTATTTCCTGCGTGTTCTCCTAATTTTGGATTAATCAGAGTGGTGGTTCAGTACCCCTCTTAGACCCCCCAAGGTTTAAAAGCATCATCGAAATTAATAAAAATATTAACTTAAAATTAAGATAGAACGTTCCAATTGTGTACAAGGGTTAACTAGTATTGAAAGTATGACGGGGACTGCATATAGGCGAAATCTTATCATGGTTTCGGGTTCTGGAACTCTTAAAAGTTCAAAGGCTAACGAACATATATCTTAAAAGCAGTATAACTCAAAAAATAATGCCGCTATTTTGATGAAATTTAAACTATAGGTTACTAATAATGAAAGTACAATGGGAACTGGTTCTGGTCGAGTTCGGACAATGAATTCGGATTTTAGAAGCTTTTGATCGATCTGAGGCCAAACGACTATAATTTCGAAGCCAAAGAATATATTTCCTATTTCTTATGTGTCCCCGTAATTTAGACTTAACTGTAGTATTGGTTCAGATGCCTCCTATTTAAATGAATTATATGAAAAGTTCCTAAATTTTAATTGTGCTCTAGAAATATATTTATAGCATATTTTGCGTTTATAAGCTTTTCTATAGGTACATAAACTAACAATTTAAAATAATTGCAATTTTGAAAAATTTGAATTATTAAATATATTATGTTTTGATTAGCTTTTTATCACAAAATTTAGTAATTAAAATTTTTTCACTTTTGTAATTGAATTGATGCCGAAACCATGCCCCGATTTCGACAATGTGTAGTCCCCGCCATACCTTTAATACTAGTTAACCTTTGTACACAATTTAAATTATAAAAAATGTACACAATTTAATATATTATAATTTAATTATAATTTATATTATAATATAACTTATATTATATAAATATATAATTTAAAATATTAATACAACAACAAAAATTATTTGTTAAAATTCTTAAAACTACTAATCAGTTATAAATTTATAAAATATATTTTTAATTTTATTTTATAATTTAGAGCGTTTTGGTAAAATATTAATTTTTATTTTTAAAAAAGCGAGTAGTTTCCTTTTAATTTAACCAAATTAGCTTAACTTAACAAATACCCGTATTTCGTTATAATTTCTGATTTCGTATACTACTTGTAGACTTCGTCAGTGTTTGTAATCGAATGACTAATCAGTTGTATTAATCAGTTTTAAATTTCAAAAAAATTATAATATAATTTATTTTTTTAAATATTGAAGTTTTTAAAACTTAAATATGAAAATTTTTAAAACTTAAATTAAAAAAAAAATTTTCAATTATGCAAATGATATGGCAATATTGTTTTCATTTACATACACATCTTCATTAAAAAAAAAAAAATTAACTCAAATATTGTACGATGATATTAATAGTTTGATACTTGGTTAAATGGTTTGATACAGTCGGCAAATTCAAAATTCTATATTAGGTATAAGAAACTCCAACTAATAAATCTATTATTAGGTACAGTCTGAAATTTAACAGGTGAGTAATTAGAGATTCTGGGAACAACAACAAAGCTACTGTTAACATTATTATTATTATTACTATTATTTTTATTACGATTACTATTAGTACTACCATTGTAATTATTATTATCAGTATAATTGTTGTATTATTATTCATAATATTATTATTATTGTTATTATTATTATAATAGTATTTACAATATTAACACTAGGTATTACTGTTATTATTATCAACATTATTATTACAACTACATTCAATATTAAAATTATATTTATGAATGATAATATTATTATAATCTTTAACATTTATATTATTATTAGTAATATTATTTTTATTATTATTTATTAATAATAATAATAATAAATATGATAATAATAATATTATTTATTTATTTATTATTATTTATTATTGTTATTACTAGCAGGTTTACCCAGCGTTGCTCGAAAGCGTGCAATCTGTCAAAATTTGAATTTTTATATTAATCTATTTTTGTTTTTAAACGCTAACTGTTCAACTGTTAGGCTAATTAGCCTGCCTATACCATAGGTACGTGTTGGAACAGGGGGTCATATTATATTCGTGTTATTAGAATTGGTCTTCTTGAATTCCACATACAATTAAAACATGAGATAGTACTAGGCCTTATGACATGTAGAAACGTCTTAGATTTTCAATATTTACAATTCTATTTTTTGTTTATGTTGTAATATTTTATGTTTTACTTATGTAGTATTCTATATCTGCGAGTTATAGTATTTAATTAAATTATTTGATTATATTTTGCATTTGTTTATATTTTTATATTAAAGTATTTTTTATTAAAGATTTATAATTATTAATTATTGATTATGCCATTAATTTGAACCCGGGCCCTTCCGCATGAAAAGTCGGCACTCAACCACTGTGCCACCCAGCTCTTATTATATTAATATATTATATATATATATAGTTATATCACCTTCTACTCCATATACAGACACTACTCTATATGATTACCTATTACCAGTAGATTGCCCATTACATTAATTATCATTTCAAATAATTACCATATCAGAGTTCTAATGTTAAATTACTTTTTATTAATCATTTATTTTTACGTAACTCTCATACATGTTCTAAATTCTTTTGCTTTTTGAGTATTTAAAGACGTTGAGCATAGACGTTGACAAACCCACTTTAAATCGTTTAAGTTTTTATACCCTACACCTATAGAATAGGTAAAGGGGTATATTAACTTTGGTATGGTGTTTGTAACCACCTAAAGGAAGCGAGCTAGGTATGGAAAAGTATATATATTTGTGATCAGCGTGACCTCCTTAGTCGATATAGCCATGTCCGTCCGTCCGTCCGTCCGACCGTAGGCACGATAACTCAAAAAATAATGGAGCTATCTTGATGAAATTTTAGCTGTAGGTTACTAGAACTGAAAGTACGGCGGGGATTGCATATGGGCGAAATCGGGATTCTGGACCTTTTAATCGATCGAAGGGCTAACGAACATATATAAAAAATCACGATAACTCAACAACTAATGACGCTATCTTCATAAAATTTGTGGTGTAGGGTACTGGTAATGAAACTACGGCGGTGATTGCGTACGGTAGGTAATGTACAACGGGTTCGGAACTTAGAACTTTTTGATCGAATTTATGCCAAACGAGCATAATTCCGAAACCAATGAAGATAGAAGCTCCAAACTTGGTATCAGGGTGTCTCTTTCTATTTCCTTAGTGTCCTTGAAATTTGGCACCAATTGGAGTAGTGGGTTGGAGACCAGCCACACAGTTCCAAAAACCTTAAAGCATATTTCGAAATTAATAAAGATAGTAACTTCAAATAAATTTAGAAGTTTCAAATTTGGTACATGGGTGCTCTTTACTATTTCCTGCGTGTTCTCCTAATTTTGGATTAATCAGAGTGGTGGTTCAGTACCCCTCTTAGACCCCCCAAGGTTTAAAAGCATCATCGAAATTAATAAAAATATTAACTTAAAATTAAGATAGAACGTTCCAATTGTGTACAAGGGTTAACTAGTATTGAAAGTATGACGGGGACTGCATATAGGCGAAATCTTATCATGGTTTCGGGTTCTGGAACTCTTAAAAGTTCAAAGGCTAACGAACATATATCTTAAAAGCAGTATAACTCAAAAAATAATGCCGCTATTTTGATGAAATTTAAACTATAGGTTACTAATAATGAAAGTACAATGGGAACTGGTTCTGGTCGAGTTCGGACAATGAATTCGGATTTTAGAAGCTTTTGATCGATCTGAGGCCAAACGACTATAATTTCGAAGCCAAAGAATATATTTCCTATTTCTTATGTGTCCCCGTAATTTAGACTTAACTGTAGTATTGGTTCAGATGCCTCCTATTTAAATGAATTATATGAAAAGTTCCTAAATTTTAATTGTGCTCTAGAAATATATTTATAGCATATTTTGCGTTTATAAGCTTTTCTAATAGGTACATAAACTAACAATTTAAAATAATTGCAATTTTGAAAAATTTGAATTATTAAATATATTATGTTTTGATTAGCTTTTTATCACAAAATTTAGTAATTAAAATTTTTTCACTTTTGTAATTGAATTGATGCCGAAACCATGCCCCGATTTCGACAATGTGTAGTCCCCGCCATACCTTTAATACTAGTTAACCTTTGTACACAATTCGGGATGCCTTTTAAGCTTTCTACTACTTTTTGCATTAGCAGATTTACTACTTTCTGTAAATAAAAATTTTTATGATAGTCTTCATTTTGTTTCATTAAGAATAAAGAATAAAGTAGGTATACTGGGTCGGTAAGGGTCATGTAGTTATACTGGGAGATTTGACCATGGGTTCGGAACCTAGAACTTTTTGATCGAATTTAGGCCAAACGAGCATAATTCCGAAACCAATGAAGATAGAACCTCCAAATTTGGTATCAAGGTGTCCATTCCTATTTCTTTAGTGTCCTTGATTTTTGGAGTAGTGGGTCGGGGACCAGCCGCAGATTTTCCGAAGACCTTAAAGCATATCTATAAAATTAATAAAGATAGCAACTTGAAACAAATGTAGAAGCTTCATATTTGGCACAAGGATGTTCTTTACAATTTGTGTGGCCCCCTGAATTGGGACCAATTGGAGTGGTGGTTCAGTACGCCTCTTAGACCTACCAAGGTTTGGAAGCTTATAATCGAAATTATTAAAAATATTAACTTAAAATTAAGATAGAATGTTCCAATTGTGTACAAGGGCTCACTAGTATTTAAAATAAAGCGCGGACTGCATATGGGCGAAGTCGTACCATGGTTTCGGGTTCCGGAACCTTTGTAAAGTTCAAGGGTTAACAAACATATATTTTAAAAATAGTATAACTCGAAAAATGATGCCGCTATTTTGAAGAAATTTAAACTGTAGGTTACTAGTAATAAAAGTATCATGAGAATTGGTTTTGGTCGAGTTTGGTTAATGAGTTCGGATTATAGAAGCTTTTGATCGATTTAAAAAATTTGAATAAATATATGATGCTTTGATTAGCTTTTTATCACAAAATTTTATAATTCAAATTTTTTAACTTTTGTAATTGAATCGAAATAAATATATTTTCATTTATTTCAAGTTTTTTTGTTTTTTAATATTTTTAAATAGATAAATTAGTAAGAATTTGTAATATTTTTGAATAGATAAAGTAATTAGAAAATGGTTTTTAGTACTATAAAGTTAATTTGGTTAGCCATGTCTTAAGATCAAACTTATAAAATCTTTTATGGTTTTAAAATGACTTATTAACTTCCCATTAAATTTGAACCAAATAGGTATAGGGTATTTCTAAGTCGGTTGTATGTACCGACTGACTGTTTCTTAACTTGTTTTTTTTTATTTTTTGTTGTGTTATTGTTAACAATACTTTAAAATTTGGTTCGAAAATTCAATTTTTAATTAATCTTAAATATTACTTGGAAAATCTAAAAATAGGTATTTTTGTGTTTTTGTTTTTGATATGTTCAGTTTTAATAAAGAAAGTCAGTTCACTTGTAACCAATTAACAGATCAGTTGATCTACTAATAAACTACTTAATTGTTTTTATTATTTTTGTTAATGCTAACGCTTTTGCCCGTTGATTCGGTTGGATTTAAATTAAAGGAGTGTAGTAAAAAAAAATTTTAAAAAATTTAAGTTTTTTTTTTTTTTTTTTTTTTTTTTTTTTTTTTATTTATTTATTTATTTAGTATTTTAAATACTATTAAACGACAATGTTTTTTATACAATATTTTTATAAAATATTTTACTTTGATTTGATCATAAAGTTATATTAAAAAATCAAAACTCAAAATGTAATTTATTTCAAAAAAAGAAAGAAAGTGTTAAATATAAAAGAGAAATAAAAAATTACAATATGTAGAAAAATAAAAAATAGAATTGAATATATACAAAAATTATTAATTTAAAAGATTTTAATTTACTTAAACTTTAATTTTCTTTCATGTACTTAATTGTTTTTAATTTAAATTTTTTAAAGTTATTTTCATTTTTAATATCGTTGGGCAGCTCGTTGAACATTTTCAACCCTTCGTATAATATTGTTTTCTTTGCTTTTTCATTGCGGAAAAAATCCAAACGAAAATTAAAAATATTCCTAAGGTAGTAATTCTGCACATCTTGTACGTATAACAATTTAGAGCAAAGATAGTTTGGTAAGATATTATGCTTCATTTTGAATACAAAATTTAACACGTTCAATTTGTAACGTTCTCGTATATTTAACCACTTCAGCGTTGTGAGCATGTAGTTAATCGATGTGTATCTGCTACATTTCAAAATTATACGCATTCCACGATTTTGAAGCTTTTGTAGCCTTTCTAAAATTAAATTGGATGAGAACGCAATAACGGTTGAGCAATACTCGAAATGTGGCTTTACCATCGTGTTAAAGATATTTATTGCACTGCATAAAGAAAGTTTATTTCTAATCCGATACATAAATGATAGTTTTTTTGCGATTTTTTTGCACATGAAGTCAATATGTTTGGTAAAATTTAACTTTCTGTCAATAATTAAACCTAAATATTTTATTTCATCGACCGTTTCCAAAATTGTACCATCGATTGAAATAGAATTATTTAAGACACCATTAAACACCATTGCCTTAGTTTTCTGAATATTTAGGCTCAGTTTATTTTCTTTAAACCAGCTATTGATGTTACTTAAATCTGCGTTTATTTTATTAACACATTGATTAACATTTTCATCCTCTATATAAATTAATGCGTCGTCAGCAAAAAGTACTATTTTACCAAACTCAACCACTTTCTCTATGTCATTAATAAATAATAAAAACAATAAGACTCCTAAAATGGTTCCTTGTGGAACCCCTGTGGGAACTTTTTTAGATTCAGAGAAATGATTTTTAAATTTTGTTCTCTGAGTTCTATTATTTATATATGAATCAAACCATTTATATTCTTTTGCTCGTATTCCATATTTTTCAAGTTTCTTCATTAAAATATTTTTGTCTACTGTTTCAAATGCTCGTTTGAGATCAACAAACACTGCAATTATGGTTTTTTTGTTATGTATGGAGACTTTCCAATTGCTCACTACCAGATTTAATAATGTTTCACAACTGTGATTTTTGCGGAAACCTGACTGATTTTCAGAGATTAGTTGATGTTTTTCTAAGAAATTTTCTAATTGTATATTCACTACTTTCTCTAAAATTTTTGCCTCGCATGCGATCATATTTATCGGTCGAAATTCATTACATTTTATAGTATTTTTAACCTTTTCTATTGGGATTACTGTTGTTTCCTTCCAATTTTCAGGGTATTTACCTGTAGCTAGTGAGTCGTTAATTATATCTAATAGATTTTCTCTAATGATATCAAAATTATCTAAAATTATTCTCTTATTTATAAAATTTACATCTCTTTTATTATTCATGCTTTTAATAATGCATTTTAATTTACTTAAGGTTATTAATTCAAATGAAAACGCATTTTCATTTCTATTTACTAAATTTTTAAATTCAATATTTGGAATATTTGCATTAATTTCAATTATGCTATCAATAAAAAATTCATTAAATTTATTTGCTATGGTTACCTTATCGACATATTTCCTATTATTAAATTCAATTTCATTTACCTCGCTAAACGTGTTACTCTTTAAAACATACGATTTTATTATTTTCCACATTGATTTTTGATCATTAGCGTTCGTAACTTTATTAATTAGAAATTTATTTTTTTCATTTTCAAGCTTTTTTTTATAATTATTCCTTAGTTGCCTATACCTTTCCCAATCTAGCCCAGTATTTGACCATTTAGCTTTTCGGTATTGAACTATTTTATTATGCTTCATATCCCTTAATTCATTTGAAAACCACATATTATTTCTGTTATTTATATGCTTCGTTGTAATAAAATTGCTTGCTATTTTTGACAAACTTTCACTAAAGATGCTCGCTTTTTTATCGCATGATCCAAAATGTAGCATAGATAGTGGGCTTCTAATAATACTATTTCTAAATGTAATTTTATTATATTTTAAAAATTTTTTACTTTTAACTTCATCGTTTAAGCTATGCAGTACTTCAATTTCGACCATAATACTTTCGTGATCACTTACTTTTAACGAATTATCAATTTTTGTTGTGATTTTATTGGGATTATTTGTAATTATAAAATCTATTAGTGTACTGCTGTTCATGGTAATTCTAGTTGGTTGATTTAGCATTTGCTTGAATCCTGCATCACTTATTATTTCTAACATTTTTAGTTTCTTTGAAGAATTATTCAACCAATCAATATTAAAATCACCGACAATTAATACATCATAATTTAATTCGGTCAATTCATCCATTATTCTACTAAAACTATCATAAAATTCATTTAAAGTGTATGCCTGATTAGGCGATTTATATACTATGACTAGGTAAATTACTATTGATTTCATATATACTGATAAAATTAAACACCACAAATTTAATCCAATACAAATTTTTTTAATAACTTCATAATTCCAAGACATGCTTACATAACATAAAACACCACCTGTATGTCTTGAGTTTGAGTCAACTCTTATTATGTTATAGCCATCTATTTGTAGTAAGTTGTCTTCATCTTCTTCGATTAGATGCGTTTCTGTCAAACAAATAAACTCAAAAAATTTATTTTCAATTATACATTCTAATTCATTAAAATTATTTATTACTCCTTGTACGTTTAAGTATAGCAGTTTTGCATTATTAATACTCTTTTCTTCATATATTGGTTGCTAGAATATTTTTTTCCTTTCTAATTCAATTTTTTTCTTATATACATTACAGTTTTTATCTAGAGCATTATGATTTGTATCTAGATTAAGACTATTTTCTATGTTCACATTTACACAATTACAACATTTTAGTGCATTTGGATTACATTTATGACCCTTTACATATTCATTTGCACAATTAGCACATATTTTATTTTTGGCAGTACATTTTGCCGCTTCATGACCAAACCCCATACATTTATAACATCTTTTAACAAAAATACTATGCATTATTTTACAAATATCCCAGCCAATTTTAACTTTTCCCACTTTCATAATTTTATTAAAAGAATCTAAATCTACTTCTATTACTGCAACATATGGGTTAAACTTAAATTTATTTTTATAAAAAACTTTTACTTCTACTTCAGTGTTTTTTAGTATTTCATTTTGGTTCTTAAGTTTTTTAATTAATTCATCTTTATTCATTTCTTCAGAAATGCCTAGAATTTTTATTCTTGGTTTTCTACCATTATTAACTTTAATTTCATATGAGTCTTTCATTTTTTCTTCAGCCAATTTTTTTAGTTTTTCTATAGATTCCTGATTTTCACATGAAACTACTACAATACCATTTTTTGCATTAACTAAAGAAGACACAGCTAATTCATTCTCTACAATATTTAGATTATTTTCTATATCCGTCTTAGTTTTTTTATTATCTTGCACAATTTTTGGTTTTATAATTAAATTTGGTAATTTTTTTGCAATTTCTGCATAAGATGTTGTTTTCATATTATTATTGTTACATACCTTTTCAATGTGATTGACAATTTCTTTATCGCTCTCATTTATTTCTTTAAAATTTTGCTTTATCTCATTCCAATTACTTTTTTGCTCACTAATACAATTTTTGATTTCATCGATACTTTCTTCCATAGCTTCAACATGCACTTCAATAGATTTTATTTTATTATATCTATCTTTGCACTCTTCACACATTAAAAAAATATATTTATTGGTTTCTAATAAATTTATATCATAAGTTGATAAACCAATACACTTTATGTGAAATGACATATTGCATCCACCGCTGCACATAATAGAATCATTTTTTGAGCGAGAGAAATTATCGCCGCACTTGATACAGTTTTCTCTCATTATTTGTTATTGTTGTTGTATATATTCACTTCAGCAATATTTTTCTTTTTTTTTTTTACATGATATTTAAGAATTATTATAATTTCTTCAAAAGAAGAGAAAGATGAGAGTTATTTTAAACTATACAGTTTTTTTAAAAAATTTTTTTTTTTTTATGAGTTTTTACTTTTTATGATCTTAGTACTTTTAACAATTTGAATTTTTATTTATTAAAAACAAATACTATTTTAGTCTTTTAAATCAAATTAGAAATTTAATTTTTATAAAAAATATACCACAAATTCTAAATTATTAAAATTTATGATTAAAAAAATCAAAGATTATTTTATATAATTTTTTTTATTCACAGGTAAATTATTATCAACTATCTCTTTCAAGATAAAAGACACTTAACAAGATAAAAGACAGTTTAACAAAAAGTGTTCTCAAAATTATATTAGAAAAAAAAAATAATATTAACAATTTTTAAAATAGAACAGTTTTTTATATAAACATTTTTATGTAAACAAAAAAAAAAAGAGAAAAATACATCAAGTGAAGGTTCATTAAATGTTAATTGAATTTGAAAGTTTCATTTTAATTGAACAATTAAAAGTTTCATTATCAAAATGGCAAACAACAACAATAGCCCAGCACCAGCAGCAAACAACATCAACAAGTAAGCTCCTCAAGTTCAACCACTGACATTGACGTATATAGATGATCTGTCTGAATTTAATGGCAAGTCAGAAGAACTCTTTACTTTTATCGAATTGGTTGAAAATATAATGCCACTTGTGTCAAGTTATGAACAAGAAGCCAAAATATTTTAGTTAATAATATTAAATTTAAGTTGAACGGAAAGACTAGACAAAATATTGAAATTAATAATTATGTAATGGCTTGGGCTGAATTGAAAAAAATTTTAATTGGATAATTTTGCTGAAAAGGTAACTCTTTTATGATCTTTATGATCAAATGAAAAATGTGTTAAGAAAATTAAATAATAAAGTTAAAGATGCACACAATGCTAATGCCATTATTCAAGACAATATCCAAACAGGATTACGAGTATTCAAAGAAAAATTACCAGAGCCGATGTACTCTGTAATTTTTAGCCGTAATCCAACAACATTAGAACATGCTATTCATATCCTCCATGAAGATAATTATACGATTTTAACCCTATTAGTAGTAATTATAATATAAGTGGAAATTACCATAATAACAAACATAATAGTAACTGTCGCACTAATAACATTAATAGAAATTTAAATTTTAATAATAATAATACTAATCCTAACACTGATAACAACAATAATTATAATTATAAAAACTTTAATCAAATTAATAGTATTAGTAATAGTTCAAATTATAATAGTTGGAATAGTTTCCCAAATTGTCATAACTTTTATAGCGTTCCCAACCATAATTTAAATCATAATAATAATTTTAGATATAACACAAATATAAATCACAATTTTCAACCACAATCTACGGATATGAACTCGTCTACCGTTCAGAGAGTAAACAATTTGGAACTACAAAGTGCGAACAATTCAAATGCGTATAATTTTTACACAATTAAAAATCCAAGAGATCCCCTATAAACGGAGAATTTTCAAATATCTGCCTAGGGATCGAAAATTCGAGAAACTTACCCTATATAAAAATTTTATTTTTATTTAAATAAAACTCAAATCTTTAAAATTTATGATAGACACAGTGGCTTCCATAAGCATAATTAACCCAGGTTTGTAATCCTATTTTTAAAACAACAGTTAATCCCATTAGTATTAGGGAATAAAACCTAACCCTAACGAAATAGATGTTCTTAACAAATTTTCAATTCGAAAATCTCCTAAACAAATAAAAAGTTTCTTAGGTTTAGTGGGTTATTATAGAAAATTCATAAAAAATTTTGCAAAAATTGCAAAGCCTATTACAACCTGTTTGAAAAAAGGAATCGACTTCAATAATCTTGAATATAAAGATGCTTTTAATTAACTAAAAATTTTAATAAATATGGATCCTATTTTAATCTACAAAGATTTTGAAAAGAAATTTATTTTAATCACGGATGCAAGTAATTTCGTATTAGGGGCTGTTTTATCTCAAAAACTACCCTATATGATATGCATCGCGTACACTCAACTAATATGAGTGTAAGTACTCAACAACCGAAAAAAAATTACTTGCAATGTTTTGGATCACTATATATTACCGCCCATATCTTTATGTAAATTTGTAATTTGAACTGACCATAAACTCCTGCAACGGCTTCATAATCAGAGAGAACCGAACAGTAAATTACAGAGGTGGAAGATTAAATTAGGAGAGCTCAATATTAACATATAGTACTTAAGCGGTAAAGAAAATGATGTTGCTGATGCACTATCACGCACGGAAATTAATACTAATAAAGTAGATGGTGGAACCACTTCAACTGGTGGAACTATGCGCTCAGCTAACGAAGATATGGATTAAATTCCAATATCCGAATTACACCTTAACTTTTATAAAACACAAACAGTTATTAAACAAAGAATTTCTAATAGCTTAAAACAAAATAAAATTTATGATAAAACTTAAAAAACTTTTACCAGTACAATATTTAACGAAGATTTTTTCCTAGATATTATTAAAATTTAAGTACCAAAGATATTATCGGTTTGATGATTCACGACATTAACATTTCTGCAAAAATAAATTAATAAAGCTTAATAAGTGTTCAATATGTCTCCAAGATATAGAGGATATGAATAAATTACAAGAAATAATTTTACAGCAAAACTATAACACAAATCATAGAGGTATTAACGATGTTTATCTTAATTTAAAGGAGAAATTTTATTATTCAAAATATAAACTTGAAATACAAAAAGTAATCAACAATTGTCACATTTCTAACGTGGCAAAATATGAGAGATGCCCTCTAAAACTTTCTTTTAAAATAACTAAAACCTCAATTAAACCAATACAAATAGTACATATGGACACATGGTTTAAAAACAAAGTTAAACCGTACTTAACAATAATTGATAAATTCACGAAACACATTCAAATTATACCTATAAGCATTAGAAATTGGATTGTTCTTAAAACAGGTTTCATTCAATAAGTCGCCTCTTTTGGAAAACCAGAACAAATTATTACTGACCTATTTGTAATTTAGAAAAGTTCACTAGAAGCCACTGTAATGAAAATCGTTAACAAAATTTTTAAAGCTATAATAGTGTTAGGAAAGAGTACTTCTATTTTTTTTCATAAATATTATTTAAAGTTTTAATTGGAGTACCTACCTCTTCTTTTAAAAACAAATAAGAAAAGTTTTGAAATTTGTCGTCTAACCCTTTTCCATTTATATATATATCAGATTCTATTCCTTTAGAGAGATGTTTTTCTAAGTTCAAACAATTTTTTTTTAAATCTACAAATACTGCATTTACAACTTACAAAAGTTACATGACAACCTAACATACATACCAACATATAACCACCGTACTAATCTGAATAATGAAAATGAATACAGGCAGACAGAAATTAAAAATCTTTTTCAATTCTCTCTCTTTCTCAATTTCGTTCTCATTAAAAAATAATATATCATGGAAAAGTATCATATTCAATAAAATTAATTGTGTCTATCTATGATACAATTGAAATTTGCACGAAAATCGCCCTGTCTTACATATAGCTTGTTTTTATTTTTAATTTTAAATTTAAAAATTTATGAACGTTTGATGGGCACTTTTTCAATTTTGCACATAGAGATAGATTATTTTTAAGCAAGAAATTTTCGCATGCGATAATCAAAGTAATTTCTATCTTGCGATAATTTCAAAATAAATTGATAGAAATGAATAATACCATAAAGAAATAATATTCATCTAGAACAAAAAATGTTAGTCAATTTTGTTGATTTGAAATCAACCCAATATCGTATTTGAAATCACCCCATTATCGTAAATGGATTACCGTATTTTTGGTACACATTGTAAAATCAAATTGAGATTATTTCAGTCTTCATTCAGTCTTCAAAGTTTAATAACGTGTTTTATTTTACTTAATTAAAAAAGTTTTAACAACAAAAATATTTTATTTTATATTAATTTCAATTTTTGTTAACGGTTGCAATTTTTTAATTTGTTTTAATTTAAAAAAAAAAAAAAAAAAATAATAATAAATTTCACAATTTCTCATACTTAAAACTTTATATTTACAAAGAAAAAAAAAACAATTTACAAAATCTGCTGATAATTAATTAATTGACCTGCCCCAATTAATTTTTTAAAATTCAATAAAAAAAACAATATACAATAAACCAAATCATGGAATTCAAATGCAATGCTAAAATTTGTTTAATCAATGACGCAAAAACTGAAACTGTTACCTGTAAAGGTGCTTGTCATTTAAAATTTCATGGCACATGTATAAATGCACCCAGAAATTGGTATAGCACATTTCTTGCTAAATATTTTGTTTGCGAGAATTGTTTGATACAAAATAACAGTTTTCAACAATTTTATAGTAAAATCTTTGATGTAATCAACGAAATTAAAAATGATCATCAAGGAACGGTAGCGAAACTAACTACCGTTATTAAGAACAATGCTGCTAATTTCCAGGAAATGGAAAAAAATTTTGAGTCATTAAACAAGTTTTCCCCGGTAATATAAAAAAATATTTAAACGTACAATTAATGGAGTTAAAAAGTGAAATATTATCACTTAAGGGTATTGTTGAGTCGCTATCTGCACAAAAAAATTTCAATCAAGAAGAGTTTAAGAATTTGGTAGATAGTTTGAATGAGCAGTACTCATCTCTAAAACAAAGTATTGCAGTTCATGATATATCAATGAGTTTTAGGGATGTCGTCTTAGCCGATTTAGATTTAGTGAAAACTAAACTGGAAATAATTCAGGACAACTTTAGAACTGACAATCTAACCGTGGTTCCTGAACCGGCTAATAGTGTATCTTTATTGGAAGAATTAAGGATAGTTGACTGCTTAGATGAAACACTTGCAAAAAACAATACTCAGATATCAGACCCCATTAAGGTTCCATCCTTAATACCCGTTGAAAAAAATGATCAAGCACCAGATGTAGTTCTTCTGCCGAATTTTAATTTAAGAGTTTCAAATTTGAGCACTAATACTACAGAACAGCGTTTGGTTGATTTTATAAAGACAACATTCAATTGTGAAGATATTTGCTGTAAATTAATTACTCCACGAGGGTTAAAATTTCAGCCGAAATATTTTACTTATAAAATCAGCGTTCCATCATCAAAAGAAGGCTATCAAAAAATCTAAGGCATGGAAACCAAGTACGATAGTGACGGATTTTAAGGATGCAAGAAAGAAAATTGTAAGTAAAAATATACAAGTAGAACAAAGTAATTCAAATCTAAAAAATAAAAATAAAAAAAATGAAAAAAATAAAAATAAAAACAAAAATTTAAATTCTAAAAATGTAATAACAAACCAAAATAAAAATAAAAAAAAATTAGTAAATAGAAAAAATAAATTAAATAAAAATAAAAATACTAAATTAGTCCTAATAAGAAACAGGTTAGTTTTAATAGCCACAATGAAACAAACACTTATACAGAATTATTTACAACTTCACAACAAAACAACACTAATTTGAATACTTCTATTCTATCTGATAACAATTTTACTTTCCGCATCTCACCACACTATGAAAAACACCGTTTACTACCTTCTTTCAACAAATCCACATTTTTTAGTACTAATTTAATGTTACCGATTAACAATAATATTAATAATGTTGTTAATGATAGTGTTGATACTATTAGTATAAATAATGATAATAGTATTATAAGTACTGATAATAGTAATACAGACAATAGTAATAATAATACTAGCTCTTTAAATACTTTAACTTATTCGACTTCGAATAATAATAGTTCTTTAACTTCAGTAACTTATTCAACTTCTTCTATTGATAAAAATAAAAATAAGTACTCTAATTTTGTACATGGTGGTATCCATAGTAGTAAAATTGACAATGGTAATAATATTACCAGCTATGCAAATGTAGCCATTAATTCAGTTTCACCTACAGATGAACTTGAAAAAAGTCATTCTAATACTGTAAATGGTGGTACAATAAAAAAGTCGTTTGTTAAACCTCTTGTGCCACCCATTACTAGAATGACTCATGAATCACTACTCGGAGAGGGCGCATATGCTCTTTCAAGATTTCGGGAGGAACGAGTTTATAATAGCGTTAGGTTATTTTTAGCTTACCTTCACAATGATTCATATAATCGTGTTCTAGAAGGTAAAACTCGTACTAACCTTAAAGTTCTAATTAATAATGAAGGACTGCCAACTAAATACGAAGACCTATATAAGTTATATATTAAATTTCACAATTCTATAGATGTTTCGGAAAAAGATGTAAAAGATGATCTTAAATCTTATCGAAGTCACTGTGAGAGTATTTATTATAAACATTTAAACTCAGCTCGTGAAAGTTATAATAAGTTTTTTCTCCCCAGTTCCTCGAAATAATCTTCTCAAGGTATCTATCAACCGTAACTCAAATAAACATAATATGTCTTTTTATTATCAAAACGTTAGAGGCTTGTGAACAAAGACTAGGGATGTTTTTCTAAATTCATCTATTTTAAATTTTGACATATTTGCATTAACTGAAACGTGGTTAAATCCAACCATATTGGACTTAGAACTTTTTGATAACTGTTATACAGTTTTTAGGAAGGATAGATATTCAGATCCATCTGTTTACCCAAATGGTGTAATTCCTAAAGGGGGTGGAGTTTTAATTGCGGTAAAAAATAACTTTAATGCAAATCAAGTCAATGTCCCTGGATTAGAAGACCTTGAAGTTATTATTGTGAAAATTGAACTTCCTTCTAAAAATTTATACCTTGTTAACTGCTATATTCCTCCTTCGTCTGATTCTGATATTTATACTTCTGTAGGTAAAACGATAGATTTTATTTCCAAAGACTTTAGTCCTAAAGATGAATTGATTTTATGTGGTGATTTTAATCTACCCAATCTTAAATGGGTAAAGCATGACCAGGAACATTTTATGATTCCGAAACATATTAGTACCGAATGTGAATATGTATTTATTGATAAATTAAATACTAATTATTTGCAACAAGTCTCAGAAATTTGTAACTTTCAGGGTAAACAACTTGATTTAGTGTTTACTTCTGAATGGAACAATTTAATTTTCTGCGAAAATACCTTCCCTTTAATAGGTATTGATAAGTTTCATCCACCATTAAGTTTTACTCTTTGTGTTAATTCACCAATCAATTCTGATTATTCTAATTCTTATAGTTTTAATTTTAACAAAGCTAATTTTGCTGCTTTAAATGAATTCATCAGTTCCTTTGATTTTTATTCTGTATTTAATAATACAGATTTTAATATAATGACAAAAAGGTTTTATGAAGTTATTTTTGAAGGCTTTCGGCAATTTGCACCAAAATGTAAGAACCGAAACCCTTTATTAAGTCCGCCATGGTTCAATTCGGATTTGAGAAAACTCAGAAATAAAAAGAATAAAGCTTGGCGTTGTTATCTTAAATCGAAGAATTCGCATGATTATAATAGATTTAAAATTCTTTTTGATGAATTTAAATTATTGTCTGAATTACTCTATAATGAATTTATTTCTAGTACATCTTCAAAATTAATATCAAATCCAAAATGCTTCTGGAAATTTGTTAATTCCAAGAGGAAAAGTGACGAGTTTCTCTCCCATATGAAGTATAATGGTGTTTCAAGTAATGATTCTAAAATAATATCTAATTTCTTTCGTGAATATTTTTGTTCTTCTTATAGTAATTCTATTTTTACACCAAATTATAATGATTTCTCTCATTTGGATACTTTTCCGAAAACTACTTGGTCTAATATAAATATTAATGAAGGTGTAATTATAATGTATTTAGATAAACTTGGGAATAATACTCTTCCTGGACCTGATGGTATTCCCGAAGTTATACTCAAAAAGTGTTCAAGTGCTTTGGCTATTCCCCTTTCAATACTATTTAACTCTTCTTTCAATTCAGGAGTTTTCCCTTCTATCTGGAAACACTCATATGTTAGACCTATTTATAAGAAAAATGCCAAAAATGAAATTATTAATTATCGACCAATTGCGAAACTTTCTTCACTTCCAAAACTGTTCGAATTAATAATGTATGATTCTATTCATAGTCACTGTAAATCTTTTTTAGTTCATAATCAACATGGATATATGGATAAAAAATCAACAGTTACTAATCTTGTGGAGTCAGTTTCAACTTTTACAAAAAATATGGAAGAAGGTTTTCAAACCGATGTTATCTTTACAGATTATAGTAAAGCATTTGATGTTTTACCACATTCTATAATACTGATAAAGCTAAGAAAACTTGGTTTCCCAGATATTTTTGTGAAATGGGTTGACTCATATTTATCTGATAGGACCTACAGTGTTTTATTTAGAAACATTACTTCTAAACCTTTTAACGCCAATTCCGGAGTTCCACAAGGCAGTCACTTAGGTCCTCTTTTTTTTATAATCTCAGTAAATGATGTTTCTTCAGTTATTGTTAATAGTGAGCTTCAAATATATGCGGATGACATGAAAATTTTTAAGAAAATTGAGTCACTAAATGATGCTTTACTCTTACAAAATGATTTAGATAATTTTTTTATTTGGTGTAAAAACAATAATGTTCTTCTAAATGTAAATAAATGTGCACTTATGTGTTTCACACGTCGTCTTAATCCGATTTGTTTTAATTACTGCTTGAACGGAATTAGTATTCCTAAAACGAATTCTATTAAAGACCTAGGCGTTTACTTCGATGATAAGCTTAACTTTAAACTTCATTTCTGTTATATTATAAATAAAGCTAATTCTATGCTTGGTTTTATAAAACGTTGGTCTAAAGAATTTAATGATCCTTATGTTCTTAAATCGTTATATTCTTGTCTTGTTAGACCTAATTTAGAATTAGCTAGTCAAGTTTGGTCACCATTTTACGAGGTACATATTAATAGGATAGAGGCGGTGCAAAGATATTTTTTAAGATTTACTTTGAGAAAT
Source organism: Dolichopus griseipennis (assembly GCA_963082915.1). Classification (NCBI taxonomy): domain Eukaryota; kingdom Metazoa; phylum Arthropoda; class Insecta; order Diptera; family Dolichopodidae; genus Dolichopus; species Dolichopus griseipennis. Next base: position 47,268,080 of record OY720444.1, on the reverse strand, counting down.
CTTCAATGGTCAAACCCGCTGATCCTACCTCCTTATGAAAATTGATTGAATTTAATTCACTTGAAAACTTTAAAATTAAGACGAGAATTTGCTGATTACTGAAGTTATAAAAGGTAACATTTCTTCTCCTCAAATCCTTAATAACATTAAAATTAATTCAAATAATCGTTTACGTAATACTAATTTATTTACGTTAAGTTTTCATAGAACAAATTATGGCAATTATGAACCAATTCATAGGATGTTGATAATGGGTAACAAACACAAGAACAACGTCGATTTCACACTTTCAAAACAAACACAAAATCTTAAATTGTATAAATAGAAATATAAATTCTTTTTTTTTATATATATTTAGTTGTTTTTATTGTTCACTTAAATTTTAATTTAAGAAATATGAAATTGTAACTTAATTCATAAGCTATTTTTTTTATATGTTGTATAATACTAATTGTTAAAATTTTGTAAAGTTTGAATTAAACTAATAAATAAATAAATAAATAAATTTCTTTGCTTTATTTTTCTTTTTATTTTGTTTGTTTGTCAATCGATGTATGTACAATTGTTTATATTTCCTTATAAAGTTGGACGATTTCTTTTTAAAAAATTTTAATATTTTTATTATACCCTACACCTATAGAATAGGTAAAAGGGTATATTAACTTTGGTATGGTGTTTGTAACAACCTAAAGGAAGCGAGCTAGATATGGAAAAGTATATATATTTGTGATCAGCGTGACCTCCTGAGTCGATATAGCCATGTCCGTCCGTCCGTCCGTAGGCACGATAACTCAAAAAATAATGGAGCTACCTTGATGAAATTTTAACTGCAGGTTACCAGAACTGAAAGTACGGCGGGGATTGCATATGGGCGAAATCGGCCTATGGCTTCGGGTTATGAACCTTTTAATCGATCGAAGGGCTAACGAACATATATAAAAAATCACGATAACTCAACAACTAATGATGCTATCTTCATCAAAATTGTGCTGTAGGTTACTAGTAATGAACTACTTCCGGGATTGCGTAAGTTCGGGATTGGACCGTGGGTTCGGAACCTAGAACTTTTTGAGCGAATTTAGGCCAAACGAGCATAATTCCGAAACCAATGAAGATAGAACCTCCAAATTTGGTTTCAGGGTGTCCCTTCCTATTTCCTTAGTATCTTTCAAATTTAGGTCCCATTGGAGTAGTGGGTCGGGGACCAGCCACACATTTCCGAAGATTTTAAAGCATATCTTTAAAATTAATAAAGATAACAACTTGAAAAAATGTAGAAGCTTCAAATTTGGCACAAGGGTGTTCTTTACTATCTCTTGCGTGTCCCCCTAATTTGGGATCAATTGGTGTGGTGGTTCAGTACCCCTCTTAGACCTCCTATGTTTTGAAAGCTTATAATCGAAATTACTAAAAATAGTAACTAAAAATTAAGATAGAACGTGTAAATTGTGAACAAGGGTTAACTAGTAATTAAAGCACAGTGCGGACTGCATAAGGGCGAAATCAGCCCAAGGGTTCGGATTCTGGACCTTTTAATCGGTTTCAGAACTAACGAACATAAATAAAAAATCGCGATAACTCAACAACTAATGACGCTATCTTCATGAAATTTGTGCTGTAGGTTATTAATAGGAATTATTGTAGGTAATGAAACAACATCGGCGATTGCGTACTTTAAGAATTAGACAATGTTAATAAAGATAGTAACTTGAAACAAATGTATAAGCTTCAAATTTAGCACATGAGTTTTCTTTACTATTTCCTGCGTGTATCTCTAATTTGGGCTCAATTGTGGTTCAGTACCTTCTCAGAACCCCCAATGTGTAAAAGCTTATCATCGAAATTAATATAACTAGTAACTTAAAATTAAGAAAGAACGTTCCAGTTGTGTACAAGGGTTAACTATTATTGAAAGTATGACGGGGACTGGAACACTTGAAAAGTTCAAGGGCTAATAAACATATGTCTTAAGAACACCATAACTCAAAAAATAATGCCGCTATTTTGATGAAATTTAAACTCTAGGTTACTAATAATGAAAGTACCATGGGAATTGGTTCTGGTTGAGGATAATTTCGAAGCCTAAGAATATATTTCCTATTTGCCCCCGAAATTTAGACTTAATTTTAGTGGTTCATCTATGTTCAAAGGTACTTGCAGCATTTATGTAAAATTTATTTTTATATTTAAATGAATTATATGAAAAGGTCTAAGTTTGTAATTGTGTTTTAGAAATACGTTTATTGCATATTTTGCGTTTATAAGCTTTTCTATTAGGTATATAAACCAACCATTTAAAATAATTGTAATTTTGAAAAATTTTGATTATTAAATATATTATGCTTTGCTTAGCTTTTTATCAAGGCATCACAAAATTTAATGATTAGAATTTTTTCATTTTGAAATTGAATTGGAATAAATATATTTTGATTTATTTCAAGTTTTTTTGTTTTTTAATATTTTTAAATAGATAAATTAGTAAGAATTTGTAATATTTTTTAATAGATAGTGTAATTAGAAAATGTTTTTAGTATTATAAAGTTAATTTGGTTAGCTTTGTCTTACGATCAAATTAATAATAGCTTTTATGGTGTTAAAATGACTTATAGATATCTCATTAAATTTGAACCAAATAGGTGTTGGGTATTTCTAAGTCGGTTGCACCGACTGACTGTTTCTTTACTTGTTGTTGTTTTCTTTTTTTGTATGTTAATCGATGTATGTATGTACATTTGTGTATTTGTATATATGTATTTCTTTATACAATTTGGACGATTTCTTTTTTTTAGAATACAGAGAACTTTGAAAATAAATAATAATTATTCAAGCACTAAATGCTATTCTTACAAAAATGTTAGAAATTTGAATGTACTTTTTGAAAACTTTTAAACTGTCGCGTCAGATGATAAAAGTTGTTTTTGCAGGCATTTTTAGAGGAGTGTAGATTTTTATTTAAAAAAGTATTCGACAGTTCTTAAAAAGTAAGCTTTCTTTAAGAAACAAAATTTAATTTAAAAAAAAATTCTTTACTTAAAAAATCAAAATAAAAAGTTAAGGCAAAAATTAAAAAAAGAAAAACAGGATTTATCTTTATGTAGCATTATTAATAGGAAGTTTCCATTGCGTAACGAAGCCAAACAATTTTTAAAAATGAATTTTAAAAGTGTTAGTAAATGGGCAGAAGATGAAAAAAACGTAGCAATTAATAATTATTTTAATTCACCAAAAGGGTTATGAATATTTGTGAAATGGAGTAAAGCTTAATTTTCCCCATTTTAGTTCCCTTAATAGATGAATCCCCATCAAACATTTAAATATAGGTCTTAACAACAAAAAATAAATGAGCTAGGCATTATATTCTCAAAAAAAGATTTAATTGAAAAGTTGGCTGTATTGGTATTCGATGAAATAGCCATTAGAAGGCTATACTATAATAGTGCACTGGATGAAATTAGGGTTTTTCTGATTATGGTTCCGGCAGAACAAAAGACATCGCAACATACATACACACATATGTATATTTTATAATGTGTATTTAAATACTTAAAGGGTTTTTATGCCGAATGGAATATGAATTTTGAAAGCTTATTTATATAATTTTCCAAAATATATTTTACCCGGCCTTTTCCATTTTAGAATTTTAAATTAAATAATAAAATAATAAAAGAAATTTTCAATAAGATAAACAAAAATTTTTAATTATATTTTTTTAGTAGTTAAAAACCTAAAAATTATAAAAAAATTTTACATACCTATTTAAACTAACAAAAATTTAAAATACATAGGAACATTAGAAGACAATTTATGAAATTTGAAAGATTTGGAATAATGCAAGTAAAAAAATATAAAACAAAAAAAAGAAATTTCATTCTGCGTACATACAAACTGCGTACATACATGATACAGCGGTTGATGTAATATACATACAAAAAAAAAAAAAAGAAACATATACAAATGTACACACATCGATTGACATACAAACAAAAAAATAAAAAAATTTAAAAATTAAAATAAAAATAAACTGAAATACGATAAAGTTGATTTTACGAAATAAAAAAACTTGTCTAACTTTTTTGTTCTACGTGAATACTCTATGTTTATAATTACTTTATGATAATTACCAATCTTTGATTAACAAATTATTAATTATTATATTATTAATCTATTAGATGTCAATAGCAACGAAATACAAAATTATAGTAGTTCTTTACTTAGCAATTGGTTTGCTTTCTACAATAAAATATCATTAGAGCACACGACGAGAATAGGTAAAAGTTCAATGAGTATAATAGATCGCTTTCTTACCGATTTAATCAAATATCAATATTATTTCTATATCTTGGACACTTCTTTTTCGGATCACAAATGATTTTTTATTAGTTGTTCAGAAAATCACAAACTTAATAATTGGCAATACAAAATCAGTCATTTTTAATAATAACAAGAAAACAAGTGATGAAAAAAACCAAGGGTTTTTAAAAAGCACATTTTCAAATTATATAGAGTTTGTTACTGATTATTTTATCATTTATTTTTATAAAAATATATATAAAAATAAATGATAATATTATAATTTAGTTATTTCATCTATTTATTAATTATGAATAATAGTGAAATCAATTCTTACAATACAAACGCTGTTAACAAGTGCGAAATATAATGTTGGAGCTTCAATGTTAACGTTTAATATTGGAAAAACTACACTGCTGAATAAGTTACTGTTTTATAAAGCATAAAAGTCCCCCTCCTTACCCCACCCTTACTTTTTTATAAGTTCTTGGAAATCAATTGTGAACTCCACCAAAATTTGCAATTTCACCCCTAATTTTATTATCTAAGCAAAATTTGCTAATACTAAGAAACTATTTCTTCAATTTAAAGAACCCCTTTCAAATTTAAGAAAAACATTTAAGATATGTTAAAATATAATGCTGCAGCTTTAAATTTTGTATTTTTGAAAAAAAAATTTTAACAGGTACCTATTCAAGTTACAAGTGTTCAAAAATAGCAAAATTTCAATTTTCGAGCCCTTATAGCGCGCAAACAGGGGACTCGACAAAAAAATTTTGTTAACCGACTCCTACTAATTTTAGAGGATCTAACTTCTCCCAAAATTTCAAGACCCTAGCTTAAACCGTTTAAATGATATGTGGGGCCAAAAATTTTTTCAAAAATTTAGTTTTGCATAATGGTAAATTTTATTAGTGCATGGCAACCGTAAATATTTGCCTTAAAAAATTTATAAAGTCTATAAAACCAGCTATATTTTATCGATTTCAGATTGAAAATACACCTGATAATTCTTGTTATAATAATTTAAATATAGGGTTTTTCCAACTTTGGGGGTCTGTAGCTACGTAAAAGTGGGACTACAGAAAAAAGTTCTACGAACTTATTTTTTTTGGAATACCTACCCGTGGTTAAAACTGTTTTACTCTATTTCACACGGTGTTAAAGTTTTTGTAAACATACGGACAGATAAATAGACAGACGGAAGGATAGAGTGAAGCTATATTGCCGCGTTTTTACACAATTTTTTTGAAAATGTGCTAAAAAGCACGAATGGGTAACGGATAATTTAATGGAGATATTAAACATGTGAAGAAACAGTCAGTTGATACAAACGACTTAGAAATACCCTACACCTATTTGGTTCAAATTTAAAGAGAAGTCCATAAGTCATTTTAAAACCATAAAAGACATAGCTAACCAAATTAACTTTATAATACTAAAAACATTTTCTAATTATTTTATCTATTCAAAATTGTTAAAATTTTTACAAATTTATCTATTTAAAAATATTAAAAAACACAAAAACTTGAAATAAATGTTAAATATACAAATTGTTAGTTTATGCACCTATTAGAAAAGTTTATAAAA